>JANHGB010019233.1:0-12717 GCA_026283785.1 Coracopsis vasa
CTGTGTGAATTAGACCTGTTTGTGATGTTGCTCCATGCTTCCCAGTAGATGGTGGAATAAACAAGGTTGGAAGGGACCTCAGGAGGACAAGAGACCTTATGTTGCTCCCGTTTCCATTTGCACAGCTCCTGGGCACAGACACTTGTGACACAAGCATGGGAAAAGCAGCCAGGCAGGACCTGGAGTCCCAGGGTAGAGGTAAGAGCCTGAAACTGGCAGCTGCAGGCACAGTTTGGAGAGAGTGAGAATGTGTGTGTGAGGAAATGGGTCTGTGGCCACTGAAGAAATGAAGGAGGATCCTGGGTGCACCTGATCCAGTTAATTGCTGAAATGAGCACTGAGACAGAGCTGCTCTGAGAAAAGGCTTTGAAACACCCAACAGCTGGGAAATACTGGAGCTGCAAACAGGAATTTGTGCTACAGGTTGGAATTTGCATCCCTCAAACAAGGGAGGGAAATTTAACAGGGAGGTGGCAGTTCCAGACCTGACCGGTTAATAGCTGCTACAGCAGGGTGTTAGAAGTAAGCAGGGATGTTTGGAAGGAGTGATGTGTGAAGGAAGCTCTGCTTTGGGGAACAAGAGATACAGGAAACAAACAAGAATCAGTTGCAGTCATATTGAGAGGTATGAAAAAGGATATTAAAGTAAGAGCAAGAGCCTTAGGCAGGTAGGAGAGAATAAGGAAGGAAAGTAGAAGTGAGAATTCTGCATAGTGAAGAAGGTCTGGAGGTGAAATATGATTTGAGGATGGGTTCCCAAATGAAGTAACTACCTTCCCTCAGTTTTCCTTATGTGGGGAATATTGAACTCAAGGAGAGTGGTGGATGGAAGGTTGGGGTTTAATCCAGGTTGTAGGGGGAATTGTAAAGTATTGGCACAAGAGACCACAGGAACAGTAGCAAGACGTTTTGTAATTTACTCTACCTGGTGCTGGCATCCTGTGGGTAGGAACCAGTAAAGGCAGAACCAGTCTATAAGGAAGTAAAAGCTAAACTGAAAACAAACATCACATCCAGGCACTGGCAGTCATCCCCTAGCTGGAGAGTTGTGTCCTTACCCACGGCTGCAGGAGGGAGAAGGACACACTGCAGTACACACATGGAGCCCTCCCCAGCCAAGAGGAGGTGAGCCACTTCATCAGCTCCACATCTACAGTATTTGCAGGAGCCTCAGCCAGGAGCTGTGCTGCCTGACCTTGGGAGCCACACCTGGAGCCCCATGCGGAATCCAGCCATTCTCATGTCTCCTATCACATGTGGTTCATACCTTTCTCAGCTCTGCTCCTGGGTGCTCCCGCGCCCTGCCGTTGCGTTATAAATGAGTGGCTGTTGGTGTTGGTTGATATTTAATGAAGTCCATGTAATACCCTTCACTCATTTACTTATCCGAACAGTTTTAATACCCAGCCTGGGAAAGTTATCTTGGCTTGTTTAAGCTTTTCCACCATTAGCAATAAACATTTTACAGTCTTGGCAAGCTGAGGCTGAAAAGAGAGCATGACTTCAAACAGCATTGCTCACAGAGAAGGCTTTAAACTGATATTAAATCACTAAACTGTGCAAACATAACAGTCCTGTAATAAAGATAATCTGTGTGTAGGGGGGCTCTGGTCCTTTGGGTGCAGGTGGAACCTCTGGGCTCCACAAATTACACAACCCTTTTGGGCAGCTCAGCATCAGAGCAGAGAGTCCCATGGTGCTAGGTGAGGTCTATCCATGCATGAGGTCCTGTTGTATCTCAAACTTGAGCTGCTTCTGTTGTGCCAGTCCAGCAGTGTGGAAAGGATTGCAGGGGAATGATGGCCCTTGCTAATCCCCCAGGCAGGGCCGCAGCAGGGTGGTATAAACCTGCTCTGGACATGGTGCCTGGCTTTAGGGCTCTTGACTATGATGCAATCCAACAGCTATTCCTCTGTGCTCAGAGGGTGAAGTGACTGAGAATATGTGCCCTAAATTACCATGAATATTCATGGTCTCAATGCCTGGAAGTGTACATCCTCCAGGACAGGCTTCCATACCTGTTTTCTGCATGTCATGGTGTGAGGAGGGGGACCTCACAGATGACAACCTCAGTTGTAAGAAGCAGACACTGTGCTGCAGAGGACAGCTCCTGCTCTGCACATGATTTCCCTATGCATATATGGCAGGACAGACCCATGTGCAATGCTAAAGCAGCAGCAAACACACACAAAAGCTTGGCAAGGAATATGCTTGGCAGGACCTCTGAATGTTTGAATTATTTCAAGATTTCTGTAGTTTAGTTTCTAAGAATCACAGAATAGTTTGGGCTGGAAGGGACCTTTCAAGGTCTTCTCGTCCAACGTGCGATTTACTCTGACCAGAGACAGTGTTTTCCCACTGGAAAAATTGACCTAAAAATACCCTTTCACAGATCTTTGCTTGGACATCATGAAAAGATTTCGCAGCTGGAGATGCTGCTCTCCAGGAAATCATCCTTAGTCGAGGTTGCAAGCACAGAAGAGGATGGGAAAAAGTTTCATTGTGTTTTGTGGTGCCCTGGTACACTGGAAGGGAAGCAGCTCTGCGTTTGGATGGGTCCCTGGCAGGATTAGCCCTTCCAGGGTGCTGTGAAGGTGCTGCTCAATGACCTGAGCTTCTTGCAATGGCTGCAGTGCTGCTGAGTGTGTTAGAGCAGTAAAAGCACTTGGGTTTGCTCCTGCAGGAACCTGCTTGGTAAATGATGTAGGATGCTTTCCAAGGGAAGAATGAGGGAAGTGCTGCTGCTCCCTGGGTTGGGGTGAGTGCTTTTGCTCTTGGGGCTTTCAACCTGGTGTCTATCACAAGCCCTTATATCAGTGGGAAGGAGTGAAGCAGGGTTGTATGTTGGAGTAACCCCTAAGCAATATGTCAGGAGTTACACAGCCTTGGGGTGAAGGAATGCAGCTGTGAGGACAGGAGCTACATGCAGGGAATAGTAGGATTTCAGTGGAAATGCAGAAGCCTGCAGTGCTGGAGCTGCCTCCATGGACACACAGCTCAGCAAGGTCTCCAGTGTGCTCTCCCAGTGAGAAGATGCCACTTTAATCCCACACTTTAAGGTAATTTTAAGAGAGGAGTAAAAACCACCCAGAGTGAGGATCCAAATGGCCGTCCTTCACCTGTGTTCAGAAGTGCTGTAGTCCAGAAACAGGGATTTGGGGTCTGAAGCTGAGGTTTCTCTTTGCTTATTCTGCCTCAAGTAGTTTTCTGAGTTGCTTCCCATTTTAGCTGGTGCATGAGCTGAGGACCTCCAGTTCTATTTAGGTGGACGTATAAAGCTTTGTATCCTCTGCAGATCAGCTCTAAGTGGCTCCTAGGATACGTGTGAACCAGTGTGCTCCATGTCAGTGGTTCATGGTAATACTAACCCATCAGCAGGATTAATTACTGGGTGTTTCTAAGGCACAGTGAGGTTTTGGGGAGACCTGAAGAGGAACAGAGAAGTGCATTATTGAGTTACTTTGTTGTAATGATTTTCCCGGTCAGTGAGGGGGAGCACATCATGTTCCAGCCACTGCTAATGCCTGGCTTGGCAGCTGCAGTGAGGAATTCCTGTCCGACTCACAGTGCTCTCTGCTGTGGGTGTCTATCCGGGCAGCTCTTGTGCTGTTTATCACACCCATAACAGTTTCTGGGAGGAGGTGGGGAATCACAGCAGCTCCCCCAGACCAGAGCTGTCTGGTGTGGGGTCCCCCAGGATCAGAAGGGCTCTTCTGAGATAGGGGAGTCACAAGGGAGCACAGGTCGCAGCCAGGCAGAGCTGCCAGGCATGAGGGACTGAAATGGAGCACAGCCCACAGAGCCCAGTGGTCCAGGGCTTGAATGGGGAGCACTTTGTTGACCCCAGCAGCCTCTTCTGTCTTACACAGGACACTAAACTGAAGGACGTGACTGCACTCTTGTTTGTGCCAAGCTCTGCTGCTCACCCCACACCTAACGAAGCTGACACTATATTGCCAGTTTTATTGGCCTGGCTGGCAATTTTTCAGGTGCTAGGTGTGTTTATGATTATCAGGGTCACACCTCGATTAGGAATGGGGAGAGGGATTTTAAACATACCCACACCTTACCCTTCCTCCCGCAGGCTCTCTGAATGGAAGGGGGTTGTGCACTGTGTGTGGCCTGAACTCCCCAATTGGTTGGTGATATTTACACTCAGCCTTGAGGGAACTGGCCAGCCTGGCACACAGAATTGCCTGGCTCAGCAGTGCCACGTTGCTGAGCCGTGCCTGCTGCCTCTTGTTGTTCATGACTATCTGTGCCTGTGTGTGCACTTGCAAGTTTAATAGCAGCAATAGTTGCCTTTGTCAGAGATGATATGCAGGCCATAAAATTCATTTGCTATTCTTTACTTTTTCTCCCACTGAGGTATGGAAACTGTGGAAAAGACTCCAAAGCCTGGGGGCTGCTTCAGATGAAGGTTATATAAAGGATATGGAAAGAATGTATTTCATAGTGGCCAGAGGACCCAAAAATACCACTTTCACAGATCTTTGCTTGGACATCATAAAAAGATTTCGCAGCTGGAGATGCTGCTCTCCAGGAAATGATCCTTAGTCGAGGTTACAGGCACAGAAGACGACAAGAAAAAGCTCTCATGTCCAAAACCAACATAAGGAAGTTGTGTCTTAAAGGCTGTCCTTACAGCAGCCGTATCCTCTGACATGGGACATTGCCTCTGGGCTCCAGGAAGCCCAGCAGGGTAAAACACAGCCCACAAGTGGCAAGACCAGTGTCTCAGGGTGATTCCAGGATGGAGTGACAAAAGAGGTGAGGGTTGAGATGGAGGATGCCAGTTAAGGATAACGATGTCTCTGGGACAGTTTGTGGGTTTTATTCCAAGTGAACTGAATCCAGCAATAAGAAACCTTCTGTAGGACTGCGCTGATTTAAGATTAACCAGGTAAAGGGCAACCTTGATAGAGCAGTTCATGGGAAGGAATCCAGGAGAATTTATTGTTTCAAAGGTTTGATATTACATATATGGAGTTTTTAGGGCATATACCCAGGTAAAACCAACCATGGGTAACAGGGTTCTGGTGGCAGGCAGAGGAATCCCTGGGTTTTATCCCACATTGAAGAGAGGGAACTAACTCCTTTTCCTTCTCTTGACTGGACTAGCCACTCAGTGGCTGTGTGTGTGCTGAGATAATGCATGTCCTGTAACTGCCTTTGCTGACCTTGTGCAGGCATTTAGTGATGGCTTTGGGGCTCTGATCATCTAATTGTTGGTGTATTTCACTTTATCATCTTACTATGCCCTTATGTTGAGTGTGCCTTTGGCTGTACCTGCTGCCAGCAGCAGGATGGCTGTGTTTGAACCAAAGCAGAATCATCACCCAAAATGCTCAGAAAGTACCTTTGAAATAGAAGAGGGACTTCATCTTCAACATGTTAATAACATACCTTGGCTTCCTTTGCTTGGCTTTCGTCGTGTGGTTACTTCAAGTCTTTAAGCTCCCTGGAAGCATGAAATCAAATATTTATTCTTCATGTTTGTTTTCCTTTTAATGAAAATCGGGATTGCCATTCAGTCTTATGATGCCAGCACATGTGGCTTCAGGACAGGCACCAGCTCACATTACCCTTGCCAGGAAATAGTGACAGCTGGTGACAGCATCCAACACTTGTTTGGGCTTTTTCCTCAGTACCCATATGCTCAGACCAAGAGGGAGGTGAGCCCCTTTGGTTTAAAACAAATCCTCCCAAAAGAAAGAAATCCATCTGTCTGGGGAAAGTTAGAAAATATTTTTGCATTTATTTCTTCTCTTTTTTTTATGCATACAAACTCTAGTGAAGAAATAGTCCTCTGTTTCCATTGGAAGGCAGTAACCAGCAAAAATTAGTGTACAGTATTGAGGAATGCTTGGTGCAAGCAGACCAGAAAGGATTCCCCACAGAGTATGTCTACGTACAGGAAAAAAGGGTTGCTGCAGTTGGAAAAGACAGCCTGGTTATTATGGGGTTTTTTTGCATTTAATCTCCCAATTATAAATAATCAATGTGATTTACAGAATAATTTACAGAAAATGATTGGATTCATCATTGCAATAAATTACTCGGTCTGATGCCACCACTGAGAGACAGTACAATACTTGTGACACCGTCAGCGCAGGCAGAGGTGTTTCATTTTTGCATTGGAAATCAAGGGGCAGATGTGCAGCTCCTCTGGCTGGGCTGGCTCAGATTCCTCCCTGCCAGGGACCTCTCCACAGCCATGGTTCCCCCAGCTCCAACTTCCCCAAGGCCAGCACCACACACACATAGTCCATGGTTGGTGAGAGCTGCTATTCCCTTGTGCTGCCAAAAGTGATTCAGGGCTGAAGCCATTCAGGGTTTTGCAAGCTCCAGCCCTGCTGGCGCCCAGGGAGGCAAGTGCTGGGCATGGGAGGGCTCCTTCCCTGCATCCAGCTGTAAACCAAAGGTCAGATCTGTGGGGTTTTGGCACAGGCAGGCACAGAGAAGTAGGGACTATGGCAGGTGAGTGCAGAGCCAAGGCTGGGGCAGACGCAAGGGGCTTGGGGAACACAGGGTATTTCCTTGTCCTCTCTCATTCTCTGCAGGACTTGAAGCATTGTGGTTTTGAGGTTGCTGCCCTCAAACCCTCTGAGGTCTGAAGGAGCCATAATGAGTTCTTATCATGTTATGAAGAGCTATAAATCTGTTATCAGCCACTTGCTCTAAGCTGAAGGAGTGGCACTGGATTGGAAAAATAGATTATATGGCATATAGTAGCATTAAAGCTGGGTCTGAACTGAGATCCTGGTCACGATGCTCCCAGCACTTGGGCAGCCCAAGGTGTTGGTCCAGTTTGTGAGACTCAGGCTGTTCTCACCCTCACAGGCATCTCCCCTTCGTATATCCTTCCTCCTGCTTCCTTCCAAATAAGCATCCAGCGGTTTTGCGATTGCTGAGAAGCAGTAGTGGGGCCAGTGATATTTTGGGCACTGCTGCCCACTGCCAGGCTGTACGGGGGTGACCCCATCCCATTAGCTGAAATCTCCTGAACCCCTTGGTCCCCCAACTTCCCAGTTCAGGTAGTGAGGAGGCAGTAAGTAGTGTAGGGGAAGGGTTTGGCAGTGGTTGCTTCTCTGAGCCGTGTGGCTGGGGAGGTGATCATGGCACGGAAATAAAATACTGCAAAAGACAGAAGGATCCAAACAGTGGAAAATCCTCATGGGCCAGACTTTACCCCAGTATCAGCTGGAAAGATCTGTTAGACCTGGCTGGTTTGAGGGGATTAGTGCGTTGTAGGGTGACACCATGCAAAGACCTGGGACTAGCCAAGGCTGAGGAGCGGTTCTGGCAGTGCTGCCTGGGCAAAACCCATGTGGTTCACCTGATGCGATGCTCCTGGGGGAGCTGCCATCTCCATCAAGTTTGGCTGGACTGGGGACTGTCTGGGGAGCTGGCATGGCTGCGGGAGGGAAGCCCTCCATTCACACAGCACAGAGAATTGCTTGTTCGCTGCGTCTGATGTGTGCTGAACCAATGCTGAGAGGTGGCAATGGGGGAACAGCCCCCAGTCACTGCAACCTCTCCACAGAGCGAGGCAGAAATCTGGCCCTTCTCACAAGGACTGAGGGTTTCAATAAGGCTTCAGCCTTAGTTCTGGGGCTCAGGGCTGCCCATGGCACATGCTGTCTGTAGCTGCAGGAAGACAGCTTTTGGTGGTGGTGGACCAGTCCAAGAAGCAAGTCCGTGTGTTTGTGCCCAGGGAACTCTGGATGGGTTCTCTTTTCACAGTGACAGAAGCAGTTTGGGCTTTTCTCCCACACGGTCTTCTGAATGAGGCCAGCTGGTCTGCAGGTTGCTAGATGACCTCCTGTTTCGTGATGGCAGGTTGTGGGATGGAGGTGGGCTGTTTGGCCACGGTTGCAATGGCTCCAGGCAGCAGCTTGTATTGCTCTGGCCCTGAGCCCGCAGGTGGGGATGGCTGTGGAGTTTCTGGAGTAGCTACAGAGAGAGAAACAGAATTAGAAGAAGGCCTCATGGATCTGACGGCATTGGGATCTGTCCTCAGTCATGTGGGGTTCAGGTGTAGGCAAGGCAGAGGCTCTGTACTGAAGCCATAGCTCCTAATGGCTCATGTGTTTGCTGTGAGGCTGCCCAGATTCACAGGCACTGTTAGATTCTCTTGAAGAGCCACAATAATGAACATTGAATGAGTCAAGTTGCTGGCATTTTGACCTGTAGTGGCCATTTTTTTGCTCAACTGAGGCTACCTCAGCCCAAATTCCCAAGTGATGGTCCCATGTGGTGCCCTGTGTGATGGCCTGCATTTTTTTGCAGAGGGCAAAGCAAGGTCTGTCTGCACCATTGAAGGGAAGGGGAGCCTTTCCACTGATTTCAGTAGGCACTGGATGGGATCATTCATCCCTTAAGGGCTATGTAAAAGTTACAGTCTGCCAGGGAACATCTTGTTGAATCAGTCTAGACTAATCTAATCTAACCTAACCCACCTCTCTGTTTGTCTTTCCCTCCTTTCTGCATAGGAATTTCTCACACACTTATTATCAGAGGGTCTGTCCTGCATGGAAATCTCCTTGCGAGGTAGAAACTACTTTCAATGCACACTTGAAAGCTCAGCTTCTCCTGGGAGCTCTCCATCTCTCAGGTGATACTCACACATCTGCCCGTTGTGCATCTGAGGAGGCATTGTGTTGGCCACAATGACGTTTGTTCCCAGGTTCTCCTGGATGAGATGAGGGTGCAGGGGGTGGTGAGCATGCGGTGTTTCACTTGATGAGCCTAAAAGACATCAATTGCCACAATAGCAGAAGGAGATGATTCAGTTGAGCAGACCCACTGCACCAAAACGTCCAAGGCTTTGTGTGTGATCAGCTTGTGCACATGTTATTGGAGCACACCCTTTCCATTTTGTTCCGTGGACGAGGAAACTACCTCACTAACCCCTGCCTGCTGCCTGCATTTCCTTATACAGGATTATATTCCTCTCCTCCTGAGTCACACCTCCATGTAAAGAATAACACAGTGGCAACTCTTCATTTTGTTTGGTCCCATTGGAGCCTCCCACTAGAAAATCTGGGACATTTGTTCAACCTGAGCTTTCAGACCTTTGTGTTTTGATGACTCCTTTCTGACACAGAGGAGGATTAGTGAAATGGCTGGAGGGGATTTGGGGGTTGCACAGCAAAGCTTTTCTATATGCAAAGAGCTGGGGGATGCCTCTCTAAATACATGCACAGCTACTGCATCTCTTCAGGTGAGCAGAAATGGAGGACTCTTTTTAGCACTGTCAATGCTAGGAGGAAATGATTTTGTGTGAGTCAAGCAGTGACCTGCACACAGGCTGTCTCTACCTTTTTCATGTAGGAAACAACAGCTATGGAGGTTCTCAAGGGGACGGTGATCAGAGAACACTGAGAGGACCCTCAAGTACTCACCTCCCAGCAGCATCTCTTGCAGCAGGTTGTCAATCTTAGCCATGCCAAAGAGCTTGACAAACTGGATCTGCTCTATCATCTGCCAGGTGATGCTCTGCAGCACCGGCAGCAGCAGCAGCAGCTCCCCGAAGCGGCCCCGTGAGTCGTACTGCCGGTCATTGATGTAGTCCTCCAGGCTGACCTGTACCTGGTACCGCATCCGCTTGATCTTGGAGGGGTCGCTCAGTCCTTTGGCATCTGAAACAACCCATAGAACCGCTTGTCCAGGCTGCTTCCCTAAGAGCTGCCCTTCAGTAACCGCATGGAATCTGAGTGCAGGCTGAAGTGAGCTGTCTCTGATGCTCTTATCATCTCTAAGGGATGTTTTTTCCCTTCTTAGGATGACTTCTCCCCTTCCTCTAAGAGCAGTTTGGCCCAGAGAAGACATCAAGCAGCATTTTGACAATTCAGGTCTGGTATTAGTTGGCATAACCCAAACCAGTCCCCTCTGATGGTAACCCTCACCAAGCTGGAGCATACCTGGGTCAAAGAAGATGATGGCTTTCAAGCAGGCATATTCATTATCATCTATCTGCAGCTCCTGGAAGGGGAGGACCAGCTCGTCCAGGATGCGGATGGCCACACGGTTCACCTCCACCAGCTCAGGGCAGTTCCGGGGGATGATGTGGTCGTTTCCTTTTGATAAGCAGCACAGAGACCATCACCTTGTCATTGCCCAAGACTTATCAGGGGTAGCAAGGAGTTCAGAACCCAGGCAAGCAATGCCGGGATAAGTTTGAGGGTGGAGGACTGAAGAGGTTCCTCCTTCTGCCCTTTCTCTTGCTCAGCCCAGCAGCAATGCTGATCTGTGTTGCCAGAGCAGCCTCTCCTTACAGAGGAGTCACTCAAGTGAGCAAAAGCTGACCAGGGAGCAAGAGCCTTTTTCTCAGTCACACCACAGCCTGCTTACACAGACCTTGTGGTGGCAATGTGAATGTTCATAGCTCCCCAGCTTTGCCACATGTCATGGCCTTGATGTGAACATCAGCCAGGCCTAGGTGCACCCAAAGGTTGTGTTAGGCTCACTAAACCACAGAGGAGCTCAAGCCACCACCCTGCAAAAAGGATGTCCGCAAACACTGAACCACCCTCTCCTTCACCCGACAGGGAAGCATCACAGAAGCAGATGGGCTGGGTGCAGAAGGATGCTCTTTACCTAGCAGCAAGACATCCTTGAACACCATGGACCTCTTGGCAGCTCCCAGTAACAGGTGTTCCCCTGCATGTGCTCGCAGCAGCGCTACCTGCAAGGGCAGGGAAAAGTTATTTGGGTGATGCAGAGACAGGCACAAGGCTGTGATTCCGTGTAAGCAAGCCCAGCATTCCTGTACTGTGCGCAAGGATGGAGAGTCAGAGCCCCTGTCCAGTCACAGTCAGAGAAAGGGATCAAACAATGGTTTACTCCTGTGCATTAACATCTCTAAATCCATCAGGATCAGTGGCACCTGAAACATCCCGTATTCATGGCACATGTCATGAGCAAGACCATGCTAGAGTGTCCCAGGACCTCACACCAGCAGTGGACATGTTCACTGTGGGCTGTCTGCAGACAAGGCAACCTCTACCGAGTACAGAACCAGGGACCATGCTCCAGCCTGGGAAGTGGGGAGAAGTACAATCCACTGCTGTGGATAGTTGCTGTCCCTCTAGAACATGCCCACTTCCCACTGAAATCACTCTTACGGGGACTCACATCTGCCCAGCTGGTGGGGTCACCCTCTGGCCATTCATTCCCACCACAGCAATGGACATTTGGGCCAGGGAAGCCAAAGGGATGTTTTTCTGCTCTGATGTTAATGATTGAAGTGTTTCATTTTACACCCTCCAGCAGCTCCTGAGAATGTTCTGAATCTTTTGCCCTCCTTCAGTTAAGAATTTCAGAGATTTAGGCAGAAACAGAAGTTAACGATTGGACAGCCTGACACGGAGGCTTCTTAATGTCCAGCCAGGAGCCTCTGCTGGAGAAAACAATCATTAAACATTAATGGAGAGACTCTCAAAAGTGTGTCTTGATGGGAATGGTGCCCTTCTCCAGTGTGCTGTCCCTCAGCATCTGACAAAGCCAAGAGAAGTCTTACCCTACCAGAAATGCCAGGAGAATGTGTCACCCATGGAAGAGAGCTCTGGTTCAAAAAGATGCTCATGGCTGAGAGAGGGGTATTTATTTCTTGCAGAGGGTGAAAAAGTTATGCAAAATGGAGTGGAGGTCCTTGCAAAAAGACTACGCACACATGATAGTGGGGAACCTTTATCTATACGCCAACATCTAACCTCTCTCTATCGCTATCCAAACATGGGTGGATATGTTAGCCAAGCTCCTTGTCATTACCAGAGCTGCACAAAACTGAGCTTTCCTATCTAATGCAACTTGGAGAAGGGTGGAAAAACTTCAAGTCCCAAGGGAGATCAAAGCCCTCCTATAGAAATTACCTGCCTAATACAAAGTCAAGAAAGCTCAGTTTGGAACCATCATTTTTGTTTCCATAAAATTTGCTTGTTTGAGCAGGGTTAAAATCAATTACTTCAACAAGGCAAAGCCATCTCATTTGATATTTATGCTTGCAGTGATCAACCTGAAATATGTAACTCTATTGTGAACTAGGATAAAACAAAGCAGAATTACTTCAAAATGAGTTAAGTTTTGCTCCACCAAATGCAGTACTTTGAGATTTTGGTGCAGAGGAAGAATGAGGGGTTGGGAATGACTCTTCCTATAAAAATGTTCCTATAAAAATATCAGGCAGCATTTTAGTGGCAATGTAACCACATTTCCTAACATTGAATGTTCCCACTGGACATGTCTGGACTGGCTCTTATGTCCCTTGGACAGCTGCTTACACATAGTTTTGTTCATTCCTGTTCCCTGTCAATCCGTCCTTCCTCCTGCACTCCTCTGATTATCTGCTGCCTCTGTCCTCATATTGTCATTCAAAAGCACATTAATGCATCACAGTCTTTCCTCTCAAGCCCTTTGGGACAGATTGAGAACTGCTCATGATGGGAGGCGGCTGGTCCTAACAGACCCATTTCAGATGGGCCAGCCAATGGTAAAATGAGCTCACGTGGGAATTGCTGCAGTTTGTAGTGTTATTAACCAGGTTTCCTGCCTCTGTTCCAAATGGCACAAGGATGCAGAGCTGCCCCGAGCCTCTGCTGGGCTGCGGCCTGTGTGCTGGGTAAATTTCATTTGCCACCAAATCGATGCAAGAGTATTCTGTATATGTATGTCTCTGACAATCACTTAGGTGGGCAACTTCAAGAGAATATTGGA
>JANHGB010019239.1:6922-22242 GCA_026283785.1 Coracopsis vasa
GGCTCTCTCTCCAACTACCCACCAAAGGCCAGGAGTCTGGGGGTGAGCAAGAGGTTGGGAGGGGACACAGCTGGGACAGCTGACCCCAAATGATCAGAGGGGCCATAGATGTCACGTTCAGCAATACAACTTCCAGGGAGTTTTCCCAAAGCAGCCTTTGCTCAGGGACTGTGTGTGCATCAGTCAGCTGGTGGTGAGTGATTTCTTTTGCAACACTTGCTTTATTTTCCTCCTTTTCTGCCTCACTTAGTAAACTGACTTTATCTCGACTAGCGAGTTTTCTTGCCTTCCCCTTTTCCACTGTGGGAGGACTGAGTAAGTGGGTGGGGGCTTAGCTGCCAGCTGGGGCTGCTACACTTATTAGCTAATACACTTAGCTAAAAGTCCTCTGTACAGTAGCTTCCCCTTTTATTGTTCAAGATTCTCAGCCTCAGAAGTTGTGAGGAAGCTGTCAGGGAACAAAGACTTAGGAAGCCTGCTCTCCTAAGCAGCCTGCCAGGCAAAGAACCAGATTCTTGCTTCACTAGAATTTCACAGGTATTTTTCATTGGGACAAGCTGGTTTTTGGAAGTTTTGCCAACCTGCTCTAATTTGGAGTACATTTTTCTTGTGCCATGCATTCACAGACCTCCTGGTAGGAAAAGGAAGGAGCAGAAAACAGGAACAGTTGGAGACCTAATTACAGAATAATTGCAGACCTCTCCATGTTGACATTTCGAGGAGCCATAGAACGAATACAGCATAGTTATCTATACCTCACTGGAATTTTACATCATTCCCTCAGAATACTTCATCTGGCTCTTTGGCTAATAAAATTCTGAGCCCACTGCCATCCTGCCCACACTAGCTATGAAGGAGCACACAGTGATGTCCTGAGGCCTGATTTTCACCCTTCTATACATTTCTGGATATGAAAGGCAGTAACAATTCTAACAAAGGAGTCACCACATATTATGCATCTTCCCATGAATCACACATAGCAACAATTAATGAAGCTCCTTTTCAAAAAGAAATGCACATGAGAATATGCATTCATTAGTAATGAACATGTCAACAGATGCACATTTACAATGATCAAGTGGAATTAAAATACCTATATCCAAAGTTGAAATCAGGGATATAACAAAAGATTTCATAAACAGCAAAGCATATAGCTATCTACAAACAAAGGTACAAATCAGGTTTCAATAAAGGTATTTTATTTTACTGTGCAACTCAAAATCAGGAAGTTTTGGCTGAGTAGAGACAAAAGGAAACTTGACAGTTGCTTCTAGCTCCAAAGCACAATGAGCAATACTCATTGGAAGAGTTGAGCTTTGTTCTCGGATATGCTAGATGTGCAATTCCACAGGTACAATACTTAGAGACAATAACCTGGGAACTATGACTTCAGGGTTTGCTGGGGAGATAAATGCTTGTGATAATGTTTGTGAAAACTCATAACAGTGTGGTTTAGTACTAATACTTTCCAAAAGGCAAAAATCCAACTGCTCTCATCAAAGGTAATAGCAAAATTGCCATTAATTTTAGCATAGAGAGAAGTGTTTGTTGAGTAATGGAGAAGTCAGTGGTACATTCACAGTATGGCTCAACCAAGACACTAAAAGAATAAATTAGAAAAAGAAGTAATAGTTTAAAAAATCCTCTTTAACCTTTGTTGTTCAATTTAAAATAATTCCTTCATAAATATGTCAAACTAAACACAAAAGTGTATAAGCCTGTATGTTAGGATATACTTTTCTTCACCTAAAAGGGCCCTTTAAAATATTTTTTTCAGTCTTTCATCCAAGAACTGGCAAATTGCAAATATTTTCTATAACATCTAAATTAAATGCAACCCAAAACTTCAATAATAAAACTGTTCAGTGTAGCATATTAACAAGTTAAAGATTACATATGGGGTCAATCCTTCCTGAAGGATATCTATGTTAGTTAGCTCTTCATTTTATCCCAAGGGTACAGCAAGCCCTTCAGCTATTTCCAGTTTCCCTACAAAGCCTTTTTTTTTTTTTGCATATATAAGAAATGTGAAGGTGTATTTTATACAACTTTGCCACCTCTTACATATATTTGTTTGTGTCCTTGTGCCTCTTCTTATATAGAGAGAGAGAGATAAAAAATATTCTTAGACTCATACAGCAGATGAAGGACTTAACTTGCCCATTGATATTTCTAAGGTTATATTTGTTACAATATTCAAATTAAACCTATCATGACTGTAAATGACACAACAGGAAAACAGTTTTCTTTTATAAGGGACTTCAAACAGGTAGAGGCAAAGATCACTATAGTATATAAAATCCTTTTGCAGTGATACCAGAAGCTGAACAAGTTCTGTCCCCCGTAAATTCAGTTGC
Organism: Coracopsis vasa; assembly: GCA_026283785.1. Classification (NCBI taxonomy): domain Eukaryota; kingdom Metazoa; phylum Chordata; class Aves; order Psittaciformes; family Psittacidae; genus Coracopsis; species Coracopsis vasa. Next base: position 9,280 of record JANHGB010019239.1, read on the forward strand.
TGCTAGTGTTGTCATAAAGACAAGTGGTAACTAGGATATGCACTTTCTTTTGACTAGGAAGAGCTGAATAGCAAGATAAGCTCTGAAGTATCACATTGCTTCATTCAGTAAACAGGTTTGCCCATTTGCTGAGCTCTGTGTTAGAATCCTTCATCAACACACTGTTTTTCAACAGTGCTGGAAGCACTCAGTCTGTTTGTGCTCTGTCATGGTGGAAAGACAACATGATCAGGAAAACACTTAACCTGGAGCAACATTCTGCATTTGACTTGGTTAAGAAAACAAGCCAGTTTCAAAGCCTTCATTATTGTCTAAAGATCATCATTAAAGCTGTTTTTAAGATTGCATCCTTCACAAGAAGCTACTTGTGTTCCAAATGCTTTCAGCATTCTTCATGCTTTCTGCATTTCTATTTCGTCCTATTTAGAAAGAGCTTTTGACAGATGTGAAAAGTCGTCATAGAATTTTGATCTTTTATAAGGTCATCAACTGGTTAAATACCAACATCTGAGCAAAAGAATGTTATCATATGTAGGGAATATTTTTCACCTTTAACGAGTATTTAGGCTTTTATTAAAGTCAATTATTAAAGCCAATTCCAGTTATAGCAATTCAGCATATGATATTTTTGCATTCTAGGAAAATGAAATCACTATATGGGGAGACCTCCATGACCATTGCTTTCATCCAGACCTAGTTTAGAAAGTCACACAAAATTAAGAGTTATTCCTTTACATATAGTAAAAGAGGTCTCATCTGGGTGACATTAAATAACCTGTCCCTAAACTGTGTCACAAAGTTAAAAAAATTAATGTGTTGTCTCATATTTCATGTGGGATTTTTATTTAATGGGATTTGTAGTCTTCATGATTCTTTCAAATATCCCATTCTTTAAATGATGGTAATACTTTACTCCATAATTGCCTACTGTGAAATAATCTAAATACCAAGGTGTGTGGGGAAACATGTTGATGTTGCTCCAGATTTGTTGCAGCTCTATAAAAAGCCTGAGGATCCTCCAGGAGATGGTGGTAAGAAGGGAGGAAGAATTATTCCATGGCAGGATCCTGCTGCAGCTCTGTACATGATTACCATGAATTGGAAAGTTTGTAATCAAAATGCTTGTTCTTACATTTTTGCAGAATTTGGGCCTAAAGCTTTCTGTCTACTTGAGAAAACATGACAGAATTTGTCTTTGAGATATTTTGTCTGCAACCACCTCTAGAGACAACTAATCTTTCTGTCCAAAAGGTTCTCTTCTATATTTTCACAGAGGAGTATACACAAGAGATAAACATTTTAGTAGGAGAAAACCCCTATCCTACCAATAACAAAAATGTACCTTTCATTTTATTATCATACTGCTATGAACAATTTGATATTTGGGTTTATGGAGTGTATGTTTGAAAACCCATGGTACCAGAGCTTTTAAAAAAATAAAGAGTTGTTTCTATTTTCTAGTGCAACTGTGTCTTACAGGTACCTCATCCAGGGTTTCTTTAATGGCTTTAATGTTTGTTCAGTAAGCTTTTATGGAACTCTTTTTACTGAAAACTACCTCTAGGACTGCCACTGAAATAACCACAAACCTGCATGTACACATGCACCCATGCATCCCTCAGTTATATAGGGTGGAACATCTTCAATCATGTCCACAGTGCTAAATGATCATGCAACAGCTTGTACGGTTAATGCAGAGCCAAGGTGGGAGACATTGAGAGAGCCGGGTCAGTTCAGTCTGGAGAAGGGAAAGTCCTAGTGGATTTCCATCTGTGGAGATACCAGACTGAGAGGGAGTACAGAAGACAGAACCACATTCTTTTCAATGGTGCTTATTTAAAGGACCAAAACCAATACAATGCAACATTATTGAAGGACCTCTTTCTCTCCTTTGCTCAGAGTGGCCACTTCAGGTGTCTTTCAGTCTTCAGTTTCTGCAAACTGAGCATTATGCCCTTCAAACCCAAGGATCTGGGAATCTTTCCAAAGTGGGCAACCTGCAGGACTAAAGGTAAGAAGGGGAGAAAGCCTGAACTGGTTCCACAGTGTTATCTCTGTTCTGTGATAAGGGTGAGAACTGAAATGCTGGACAATATTTCCAGAGCTACCACCGTAACCTTTTTGTGATTCACAAAGGCTACACAAAGGAAAAACTACAACTTTCTTATGGAGGGCTTAAAAGATCTTTGCAGTGAATTAATAGTATCAGGTGATATAGGTCATAAACACAAAAAAAGCCCCTATATATTAAAATGTGTTGTCTGTAATGTGACTTACACTGAACACAAAATTGCAAGGCATCATGCAGTAAAAATTGTGCATAGATGCTTTAGGCAGATTTACAGTTTAAACCATAGGACAAAACAATAAACCTTTTCTATCCACCAATATCATTATGTATCCTTTATATGTGTGTTTATTTACACACACACATGTATATTCTTCATATACATCTATAAGCATATATATACATATAAATATGTATATATTTTTATATATATAATTTATGACGAACTGCTTCAGATCAGCATCAGAAGGAGGCCATAAAAAGTACAGATGAAATTTAATATGAGAAGAAAAAAAAGAAAAATAACATTTGGTGGGTTTAACTGTTTTCTAGTTTAGACACTAAATGCTAGTCAATGGTCTGGAATATTGAAAATTGCCCTGAGCTTCACTAGGCAGACAGAATACAGGGAAGCAGTGGATAATTTACACAGCTTGCCAAAAACAAAAATGTTTTTAAACTTCCACAAAATGGGGGTTAATGTTTTAAGGAATATTTGGCAATTCCTTTCCGTGTTTGCTTTTCTACTCCCAGCAAGCTTGTTCTGGTCATTACCACGTCTACATATTTAAGTGCATGAGTACACACATACACAGTAAGGAGATTAGATCACTAAAACAAGATGATAAATCCCAGATGCAAGCCATGGATGTTCTCCATTTATACATAAAAGACAACCCCTTGGGGAATCTAACCACTCTTCAATTGCAAAATATTTAATGGTGCAGAGAAGATGTGGATCTTGATCCTGCAAACACTTAAATATGTGCTGCAGTGTAAGCCGTTAAATAGTCCAAAGAAGTCAAGTGTGTAAAGCTAAGTACATAATTTAGTTGCAAATTGAAGGTCTTAAAACACTGCAGAATGTATTGCTTTTAAAACTTCTAAGTTGCTTTTTTTTCCCCTTAGCAATACCATACAAAGCAGGAAGACATAATCACAGCTTGAAAATCTTTCAGCAGAATTCTTGTAAAACCAAAGATTACACTCAGAAGGGGCAACTGTCATAACCTTTATGTTCACAGATGCCGAAAAGATGCTGGTGGTCTAGGGATTATCTTCAAATACACAGTGCTAAGGCTCCAGTCGAACAGCAGGACATCTGTTCTTAGCATAGCAGCAAGTCTGGAAACAGAGGTAAGAGCACCACTGAGAGTAACAGATCTATAGACGAGGAATTCCTAGTTTTACAGATCAGCAAATTCAGTATCTCTAGCTTAAATCTGTATCATCAAAGAGGAAAGATGTGAAATAAGGTCTGACTGATTATATTGCCTTTGCAGAGGGCTTAGAGACTGAATGCTTTGACTTCAGTAAACCTGCTGCTAATAGGTTGTGGAGTTTAAAATGACCCTTCATCCTCAAAATACAGATGAGCTGGCTTCTACATATGCAGGTGGACTCAGAAAAGAGAAGCCAAGGAGGTTATCAAAGACTGGGTGAGAAAGAAATGCTACAGAGGACATCTCCTGCTTAACAATGTATTTTTAGTTCTAAGAGTGTCATTATACACAAGGCAGATAATAATCTTTTTGCCTCTCCTACATTATCTTTCTACTTGATTGACAGTCTCTTTTCCTATGAAAGAGTCTATACATTATGTAAATAAAAATTAATGGAATTTAAACAGCCTGTTCCCTTGTAATATATGTAAAATCAGACTAGTCTAAATACAGCACAATGAAATAAAGGAAGTGTTTTATTGCATTGATTGCTTTTAACTCTAAACATCTTCACTTCTGAGCAATAATCACTCTAAGTTAGTAACTAAACAGATCACATTTACTTTCTGACAGTTAAAGAACAGCATTGACCAGGGTAATCATTATTCTCATCTGAATGCAGAGGGTATCAGCTTGGAATAATCCTGGTGGGACACAATCTACTGTGTTTGAGATACATGTTATCTGTCAATCTGTACATGAAGCTTAAACTGTGATATCTTACATTTTCACAAGGGACTCATAAGCATTAGCCTCCACCAATTTCAGGGCAGGTTACAAAACAATTTTTTAACAGGTGTTTGAGTTCTGTTGAAAATATGAAAAGTTTCATTATCCAGTGTTTTTCATTAGCTCGTTTGGGTTTTATATTTGTGGACTGTATTTTGAATTCATGATAGTAGATCCTGCAAAAGTACTATACGCAATGGAAAATGAAGACCACATTGGCAGGAGTGAAAGAAAACCCACTTAAATGCAGAGCCTTCTCTCCCTAATTATTGGAAATGCACTGAAATAATATAAATTCTATGATCAATTTTTACCAGCACAAAGTCATTTATTTCAGAGAGGCCCCACTGCAACTATTACATCACCCAACATTTCCCATTCTTTTCAACCTTTCTCCCCCAACTTGCATACAGACATTGCTGTAGTATAACAGTATAATTTGGCTCTGCTTTTTACAGGTATTTTTCTGGTATCTTTTATGTTGATTTCATTTGACGGTTTCAGCAATGACCTGCTGAAAGCATTTTCCGAGCCCATGGGTGGTCTCTGAACCATACAGCAAAGGACTGAAAACTGAACAGTATTACAGACCAACAGGAGATTATTAATAAGGCACATTTATTTAATTTTCTATTTTCATACCTCAAGCTCATAAAGAAGAACACTTAGAATGCCAATAATAATAGGATGCTTTGCTACTGACAGTAACACAGTATTTCTGTAGCTCCTAAAAGCACAGCAGCTCAAAGCTCTTCCAGCTGATGAATTTCACTTAATTGAAAATTGAGATACAGCAGGAAATAAGACTGTGTTTGACCAGCATTAGCCTTTCTACTGCTGACAGAAAAGACACAGAGGTTCATGGCTTTGTTCTGTTCACCTATCAAAACCTTTAGGTATTTGTCAAAACAGCATTTCTTCGTCAGAAAGAGGATGAGCTGCTGACATGTCTTCTGAATATTTCCAAGTTTGAAGGAATGTTGTATGATACTAAGTAGATGATGACTTGACGTTAGTAATTATGTCAAGAACGTCCATACTGTAAAATAAAGTATTACAATTCCAGCACTGGCATTCAATATTTTTCTCTTTATCAGTTATATAGTCATACATGTACATTGTTTAATATACCCATTTATTTAGAATTTAGTTTTAAGTAATACTGTGATATTTCTAGAAAGAAATCAGAGTTTTGTATATACTTATAAACCATATTGCAATATATTACACTATAAAAGTAACACGTATGAAGTCATATTAAAGATAATGTCTTCTTTACTGCAAAGGGGGCAAGTTGCCCCAACAGTTTGGAACAACGAGCCTTTGCTTAAGGAATGCAAAGAAGGAGTTCACTATTAACTCATCCACTTACATGTTTTCTCAAACACAAACAATATTCTACCAAATGTAACAAGTTAATCATGATTTCATTTTGTCAGGACCAAGAATATAAACATAACAACTCTGAACCCAGACAGCTATGATACAGAAAAGGTAGAAAAATTAAGAAATTATGTTATAATCATGGGGTTTGGGGAAGGATTAAGGCAGGGACAAATGTATACAGATAGTCTGTGTAGGACAGGCAACATGGGGGAAGCCAATATACTACCGCCTTGTGTAAGCTGGAGAAACGAAATAGTTGTTGGGTGTTTTAAGTAGTACTATCTCTGTGTAAATTTTACTGCTGAAGTTATCGTTTCATTCATACTTGACATACATAGTCATTGAAACAAAACTTCTATCATAAAGAAAGATGCCACAAGGATTTACTTTTTCCCCACTGAGTATCTGGCTTTTATTCTCAGATCTACCGATGACAAAAAATAACAAAACAGATGGTTAACACTATTAAACATCAGAATACACAAGTTGCATTCTCTTTATCCTTACTCCATAGGCCATCTCATTATCTCATACAATTCATATAATTTCACATTTTTGTGCTAAAGATTAAGAACATAAGAAAAGTCAAACTGTACAGCTCAGTACCAGTGCCTGAGAGTGACCAATACCATACTGCATAGAGAAATCAGAACACAAAAAAATTCCTTGTTCTGTTCTCAGTTTCTCCAGACTGATGCTTAGGGCTTCCTGAGCCAGACACTGTAGCTGCATCACATTTAATATTCCTCAAAATTAGTAGCCCTCAGAATGGTTCAGAGTAATTAACTGAGCATCAGGCTTTTAAATCTGGTGTACCACTGAAGTAATATCGCAGTGGACTTTCACATTTGATTTTTTAGAAGTCCAACTAGCAACACTACCTTGTAGTTTCTGACCATTTAATTTATTAGCGCTTTAAAAAGAGGTCTGTGCTTTTTTCTTGTGTCAATAGATTCTGTCAGGTCAAGTTATTGTCCTTTTAAGCATTTCAAAAACCAATGGTGTCAACTGAAAAATTCAAATGGCCAAACCATCAGAGAGAGAAGTTAACAGAGCACCAGACAGAGATTGTCCTTCCGGTTTTTCAAACTACAGATGATAAAAACCATTTTCATAATTTGCTGTGCCAAGAAAGTGCTATCTGCAGTGAGATATCTTACTCCTGTCCAAGAAAAATACATAACTTTATCTGGGGAACAGACAGGAAGCATATTTTCCATTAGTGTGAGGCAGGGGGAATCTAATTCCTCTAAATACTCGTTTAAAGCCTCAACAAAACCCAATGTAAAATTGGGAGGGGAAAAATATTATCTCATCTGCTTCTATCTGTGAGGAAAATTCTCAGTTTCTTCTTACTGTATAAAGATACACATGAAAACAGGAATTCTGGGTGAAACCCTCAGGAAAAATCAGTGCAACTGTGCCCAACTAAAGCTAACCGATGCTCCGTGCTTCTGCTTCTTTAGAGTGCATCTGTTCTTACCATCCCACCCTCTATTAAATAAATAAATGTTGCCCTTCCTTACAATGCAGAAGGCTAAACAAAAGACACAGACTGAGTGCAGTTTACTACTGAGGGAATTCTACTCATGTGCTTCCTTCCTTTTATGATCCTCAGCTGTCACCTCTCTCCTTGAGTCAGAGACCAGACCTTTTCATAAAACAAAGCCAAGAAATGTGCTTTTTCTGCTTTGCTAAATTCGTCTTCTCCTTGCAGAGCTAGCCACAGGTTATTTATTGTATATTCAGGGTTACCAGCTAGACACTGAATGTGGATTGGATGTTCCTCTTCTCAGGGGTGCCATGTGTGTATTTGGACGCAGCCAGAGCTGGCTGCTCAATGATCTTACAACCTAGTAAGCTGGTCCCACAGTTAAGGCAAAAGCCAGGAGGAGAAACAACAAGCCTGGAAAGAGAGAACATAGCTTTTAGCACTAGGATGTGGGAGGATTTTAAAACCCCCTTCTTCTTGAAGGATTTCGCTAAACCATGTTTTAGTCTTTACATGACCAAAGGCTTTGATACTAATACAGGTAATCCAAGAATCTGAGAAAAATATTTCATTATTTGTTCATTAACTGAATAGGTTATATGCTTCAAGAATATTTTTTTTCACCTGCATTTTAGAAAATAACATAATTTAGTCAAGACTTTTAGCCAGTAATGTTAACTTTTATTTCACAAATATCAAAAATAGTAGTGCAAATACAAATAGGCTAAAGTCAGTAAGACTAAGAGTATGAAGTACATAGTTAAAAAATTTTGGACCTTACCAAGTAGCATTTATTCTATATAGGCTAAAGACTTCATTCTGGTTTCCTACTTTTTTCAAATTGCAACTAAGACAACAAGCACAGGAGATAGTGAAGAAATAACAGTTGAGTGTTGTATCACACGCAACTGATCCATGTAATTACAGGTCAGTGCCACAGTTCAGCATGGGTAAAACAGAGATTAATCCATTAATATTCCCATAGCCAAGGGACTTCCCAGTCTTCAAAATATTCTGGCACATTCTGCAAAAATACAGCTAAAAGACCTTTGAGTTAAGTTTCAAGCCATTATGTAATAAAGAATATAAAATTACTTGAAAACCATAAAAGAGTAAGGGGCTAATCCAAAGACAATTGAAGTTAATGGAAAGCCTAGGACTGATTTTATTTGGATCTTAACAACTCCTAGAGACAGATTTCCTACAATTTATATTAAGCCTCCTACTGCTTATCCAAGCCAAATTACATTAGATTTTTATACTGAAGTCCTTTACTACATAAGTCAAATATAGTATATACAAGAGGTCAAATATGAAAGAGAATTAGGAGCTAAAACATACTGAAGATGCCATTACTTCTGAAAGATAAACAGACTGTCAATTCTGAGTACATTCACATGGCAGTTTAAAAAATACCCTCTACAAATTTTAAAAGCATTTTAGAAAACAAATGTCACTCAAAAGCCATGCAGTTTTCAGAAAAAGCCGCCATCAGAATAAACATGAGCAAATTTAACCTCCTGTAATGCTGTAATGTTAGCCACAGAATGACCAAAATAAACAAACGCATATGACCATTACTGATTCTCTGTTACTACTTATTTGGTGTCAAAGTTAGGGATAGTGGATAGAATCATATATCTCATTCTGAACTGGAATTGGCAATGTGTCTTAGTGTGTCTTTCTGTGTCTTAGTGATGTTTCGGGACATTAGTTTCAGAGATGTTAAACCATGTTTTTAAATCAAATGAACCTTAGCTAAGTTAAAAGTCACACGACCTGCTTAAATTGCAGGAAGATTGGAATTTTACTTTAAGGACAGAATTGATTAGATTAGACAGAATTGATTAGATTAGACAAAGAATGTTAATGATTTATTGTTTCAGAGTTCAGTTGCCATTCACAGACACCAGCTGGCACAATTGAAAATAAATTCTTTTTACAAACAGAAAGAACTAAAAACATTAAAGGGCAAGTGCAAGACAACTCATCCCTCTCTGATGCTTTTGGATCTGCCCAGAGCTGTGGGCTATCTCTCAACCATCTGCTCCTTACAGGAGGGGTGTTATCTGCTGAGGGCAACTCTTTCCAAACATTCAGCACTTGGCATTACTACAATAATCCTTTGAAGCTTTGCAGGGAAATTTCTCCCAGCTTCCAAGTTCTGCTTACAGCTTTATTTGGAGTTATCATCTATGTACTATCTTTGCATAGATAACAAATACAGCAATATAGGTTTAAAGAGCTTATTCAGATTTACCCTGCCTACAATACAGACAAGCTTAACGATACAGCACAGGATTCCTTTAATAAAGACTTCCATTTGTACTCAGCTACACAGTTTGAAAGAAAATGTTTATAAATAAATCAGAATGGGCAATTTTAGCTTAAACTTAATCAGATTCTTCTCAAATTGTTTGCCTTAGTTTACAAAATATTGCTAAGAACCTCTATGTGTCAGAGCTGGGGATTCATTGTTCAGGGCAGCATCCACCCAGCTGCTGCCCTCAGCCCTCAACCTCTGCTTCCCCCCTCCCGTGTACCAGCATTCACACTAATTACTTGTTATTGTAAGTAGCCTCCCACAAGTACTGCCTTTGTTCTAGGTGATCCCCTTATTTACCTTTGAGTTTAAGGCTTGGATACAACTACAGAAAAAACATTTGAGGCTTTGTCTGTAGCCAAATACTTTTAAAAGTCACAGGTGATTTCTCATTTCCAGTTCACACCTGAGCAGCTATGCACACATATTTGGAGTGTACATATTTTGGCAAACTGCTCGTTCCTCTTCCTGACTTAACTACCAGAAACACTTCAGGCTATTTTTCCTTTATCTGTAAACAGCCTTCTATCCACTTGCCTGCTGCCCACTCTGGACGGTTCCTTCAAATGCAATTTGAGATAACATCATCTTGTTAAATATTGTATAAGTCACATATTTCATATATATTAAGTTCATTATATATGGTGCACTGTTACAGAGATCACACTAGCTTGCTGGCAATAGAAGTGACAGATGAAGCAAGAAGTTGCTATGCTGGCTGCGTTTATGAGAAGATTCCCTTTTTTCCCTGTCACATTTTTCCTAGGATTCCTGTTATGCACACACACATGCCTGAGCTCCACAGTCACAAACTTATGTAGATAACCATTAAACCACAACAATCTGGCTGCAGCACCAAGCAAGGACTTAGCATCAGCACAGCCACCTTCTTTTTTTATCTGAATTGTTAAACTTCTGCAGTGACTATTTTCAGCATTGCCCAAGTCCCTGCTTCTTGTCATCCAACACGTCTGTTTTCTCCAATTTATCACTATGCTCTTCCCTCCCTAATAAGTCAGTCCTGAGTCAGCAACAGCACTTCAACTCTGCTCTTCAATTCATTTAAAACATAATTTAGTTCATTCACAGACAAAACTTAAGAGTGCATCTTAAACTGAACATGTATTTGAAAGCTTCACTGAACAGACTGAGATTACTAAACTGGAAATGAGCCTTGGAAAAAAATTTAAAACCAGCCTTAGAGCTTTCTTTATTCACCATTATTCATAAAATCCGCTCTGGGAAATGCTGCACTGTGCTTCAAAGTCTAAATGCTCCCTATCATTGATACCATTGCTCCCTGTGTCGTGTTTTTAGTCAAACTTTAAACTGTTTACAACAGCAATGACATGGACTACATAATCACTTATCAAATCTTAAATTCTTTCTTCATGGGTTTTCCTCCCAAATATCCTGCTACTTGATAAATATGCACATACACAATTGTAGTTTGACTTCATATTCCACTGTGAAAAAGGTGTTTTCAGTAGTGCAAACCAATTATACATAACCTATGATTTACTTAATCAAAACCAGTTTGATCTTAAAGGTCTCCTCCAACCTAGCTGATTCTATGATTCTATGTAAAACTCTGTAAAACTTTCTGAAATCACAACCTTGTGGAAAGGCCTATGTTCCTATTATAAGCATGAGGCACCCCTAGAATTACTTTCATTTTTCACAAATTCACTGTCACTGACACAACTCTGTGGCTGTGAGCACCGAGTACGGCTTTTCCAAAGCTGTCAGCTCTTTTAACCACAATATGTTCCTGCTCAGCTGTTGCTGTGAGAGGCTACAAGGCTGATAGTAGCAGAGGGAGCTGGCAGAGCAAAAATAGTGCAGAAAAGATGAAAGGTATCTTTACTCCAGCAGCCGTTATTGCCACCTCTTTCGGGTTCCTGCATGATCCATGATGAAAGGTGTTAATCCTCCTGTAAATACCGCTCCATCATGACTAGCAGGGGTCAAAGAAGTAGCTCAATGTTTAAATTTTGTCACAGCTTCTCACCTCTCTTTCTCTCTAGGTTCTTATTTTGTAATTTGTTTTGTAAAATGCCTCTTTCTGTCCTTTTGTCCTCTTTATAAGCATGTAGTTTGGGAAAAAATAAAAACAAACCCCAAATTAATTTCAGATGCATGCAGCTTTTGAGGATGAAAATTGATCGTACCTGGTAACAAACAATCCAGATAGTTGAATAAACAATTAAGAAAACTAATCCTTAAAATTTCCCTGAATTCTTAGGAGAAAAGTACCTGCCTTGGGGAGCTAACAGAAATTCAAGACTATGAATTCAACTCTCAGGCTGTGGCAGCGACTCCTTCCAGAGACCCACTGCCATCACGGAGCTGAACTGCTTCTTACAATGAAGAGGTACAGCGGATGTGAGCAGAAGAGGACAGAGGTTGCTCACATGACGCTGCTGTGCCTCTGCCTCCACTCCATGTACTGGTACCTCCTTCTGCGGGGAAAGCTGCTCTGCAAAGAGCCACGCAGGGCAGTACCTCCTGGAAGCAGTCCTCACTGAATGTTTTACTCTCGCAGGTGTTCAGTGGATGGCAGCAAGCTGTGCTTTAGTGTCATCAACCTTTATTTGCTTGATTTAGGTCCACACACCCTACAGAGACTCTGAAACATTTCTGTGGACTGCTGTACACCTTGGTGCGTGCAAAGTAAGTCAGTGCCTGCACAATCTCAGGCCTACAAAGAAAAATGCTAGCATTACCAAATCTTAAATGCTGAGATTTGTCCTCTTTGTCCTCTCCTAGACATTTCAAAGGAGGAGCATCTCCCAGCAAGCCTTGAAACTTGTGTGCTTGAAACTGCTCAATGTTTGCTAAACTCATTCTGCATTAACAGTGTCAAACACAGCAAACTGTGATTGTTACCAAAGCAAAAGTATAAAACACTCTTGGTGATCTATGTAAATGACCAAAGGTGTATAGAATCATAGAGTGGTTTGGGTGGGAAGGGGCCTTAAAGCTCATCCAGTTCTAACCCCCTGCCATGGGCAGGGACACCTTCCACTAGAGCAGGTTGACTCCAAACCCCATCTAACCCGGCACTGAACACTGCCAGTGATGGGGCATCTACAGCTTCTCTGGGCAACCAGTGCCTCACCACAAATTTTAAACAGGCTCTATTCCAGCATGTTACTGCACATTAGAAAACAAACACAGCTAGGGGTCGGAGAACAGAAAGAGATTGCTGTTTCATGACGCCGACCAGCTCTAGGTCTGTCAGGAATACAGAAAACCACCTTTATAACCCCTCCGACAAGAATCACCGAGTGTTTCGTCTCTCTTCTCGCTGAAAACCTTCCCCAGTGTGCAGCCGGACAGAGGCTGCCCCGGCGCACACGGCCCAGGCTCCCCTCCCCGTGCGCGGCCGTGTACACCCCACCACGACCCCCGGCGGGGCCGGGCCGGCGGGGAGGCGGGCGTAGGGCTGGGCCCGCCGCGACCCCCGCGGGAGGGGCTGCACTGAAGCGCGGCGTGGGCGCACGGAGCCTACTGAGAAGCG
>JANHGB010019240.1:0-18196 GCA_026283785.1 Coracopsis vasa
GCACAAATGTGGTTTTTTCCAAGGTAGCTGGTATCAAGAAGCAGCTAATAGAGACGTGCAGCCTCACAGTAAAAACGTCTACTGATCTGGTGAGCTTCAGAACAAAGGGAGTTTAACTCCAAGGGATTGGAGTTACCTACATACAATCCGTTGCACTTCCATGCAGAAAAGGTTAAAAAGCAAACTGACACGGTTTAGAAACTATCTGTAGTTCAGTGAAACTTTAAATCAAGTTGATGCTTTCACAACCTGTGGGGTATTTGTGTGATTTCCATGATGTGAAGCATGGGTTTTGCTTTGATAAAAGCCATCAGTTATGCAAGTACACTGGTTACGTAAGTATAAAGATGAAAAATAAATTTAATTGATTCAACAAAGTATGATGTTAATTTCACCTGGGATTTAAGTCTATGAGGAATAAAGTAAATCGTGAGAGCTCAGCAGTAGACGCCACCACCAAACAGAGCCAGAGCACCACTCCTGGCACCCAGTTCAATGTATTTTGAATACCTCATGTCCCCTAACTGAAGAATTTTAAGCATCACAAGTTGCTGCAAGTGGGCAATGGCCATTTCCTCTTTGCTCCTTTGTTTCTGTTCTGCACTGTGGTCTGCAGATGGGCAGTTTCTCCAGTCCCATCACATGCAATAGCACAAAGACTCTGAGGCCAGCAATGTCAGCACCAATTTTTGGTACTGACATTTTTAGAAAACGGTTTTGCAGAAGGGGTTAAGGCTGAAAAATGCAGACCCGAGATTTGCAAAAATAAAAACCCTGTGAAGATGCAGCTGAAGACTGTGAAAGGACAAAAATGCAAACTACTAGTTGTTCTTCATGTGCCTGCACTTCACTGAGCTGAGTATGGCATTAAGATGTTGGTAATTAAAGTTTGATTACTACACCAGGGACATACAATTTTACTATTCTCCTCCTGTGAGACTCTGACATCCATTAGAATTCTCACATGAATGGAGCCCAGCCCACAGGCCTCGCTGTCACCTCAGCCCGGGTCTGTAGTTCAAACTGGAAGCTGGCCATGTCCACAGCTGGGAATTTCTGCCCGATTTATTCATGAGCATTTGCCAAATTACGTGCTATGGCATGGTGAAAAACTGCATAGTGTGACTGATTTCACACGTTCTTAACCTCCTCAAGCAGCATATCATAGTCTAGATTCCTGCAGGAGTTACAAGATACTAAACTCTCCATGTCTGCTTTGCCATTTGCCTGTCCTCCTGCATACCCAAGCATATTAATTACAGGGATCAGAACGGGATTAAATAATTGAATGACGATACTCACAGATATTGTGGATACTTCACAGAAAGAAGAAAAAAAAATTTATTAACATCTCAACAACAACTGAAAAATGACCCCCACAATTGCTGTTTATAAAACACTGTGAAACTATCAAGCTGCTATTTCCAGCTTCTTAACTCTGTCTCTGATGAGGGTTAAGAAATGCTCAAAACTATCAATGCTTTGAAATAAAGCTGTGGTAAGTCTTCCAAACATTATTCTGTTTTAATTACAAGAACCTGTCCATTCCTAACAGAAGTTAATCTTTCCAAGAGCATACCTTGTAATCAGTGAAAATTGAAGATTTTCACAAAGGGAACTTTTCATGCATCTAACAACATACTGAAGGAGCACAGTGTTGTCTAGACCTAGCTACTGAGAGCAGTACAGGAAAGTTTTCTGCACATTTTTCTCTCTCTCTACAGACAGGTAAACATTTTATCTCCTACATGAAAAACTAATCATATCTTCTGAATGGCAGGGTCTGCAAAACTGCATGGTCTCTGCTGTACTTTATTTTTCAGAACGTATTTTTTCATCTTTCCAGGCTTATTTCCGTTCCACATTGGAGTTTTGTCCTATTTATCACATGGAATTTGTGTCACCAAAACAGCACTGAGAAGGTTGCTTTCTGGCATCTTGATACCATACAAATCTCATGTTGATGTGTATTTCAAATGGACTCAGCAGAAAAAATGCAAAATATGGAACAGTACAGTTGTTTAAATTGCCTGCTGTTTTATCATGGTGATAGGGAGAACCACTATGTTGACAGAAACACCAGATGCACCAGTTGTAAGAAAACATCTCAGCAACATTGTGGCGAGCTTGCTTTCCTCGTTAATATAACACAGGGCTGAGACTGTGTCTTGTCAGCTGAAGATGATATTTGGGAGATGCAGCCAAAAGATTGCACAAATTTTGGCAAGTCCAAGTTAATCTAGAAGGTCAATGATTAACCTCTGTCTGAAAAATAAAGCAATACTTGTGGTTTTTTTTTTCTTCCTGGGGATGATCTAAGTGAAAATTCAAGGTGGCTTATAATGGAGAAAATAAAGCTGTCTCTAGAACATCCCAAACTTTGAAGCCATACAGATGACTAAGAGAATTTTGCCTTTCTGAATTTCTCAAACAGTGATAGCCACATCTGGAACTGCTTACAGAAGTGTGGGATTTAGCTGAAGTTTAGAAAGCCTCTGTCTAATTCCAAGGGAGATTAAGCTACAAAGGATTTTACAGAAAGTAATTAGCAAAAATGACTTAGTTTCTCACTGCCAGTTTTAGTTTGTCAAAAACTTCCAAAATTGCACTTGCCACTAATACTGGAGTGGCTGGAGAAACACTGGCTTAGATCCCTCCTCTGAAACCTCACCACTTCTTATCCAGTATTTCAGCTATTGGGAAACAAAAGCAGCAAAATGCTGCTGAATTTGACCAGATGGATAGCCTTGCAAATGGCAGAGCCATCCCGGTGAATACCATGTGGTGGAACCCAACGTCTGCTTGAACTAGTGTTCTTCAAGAACAACTGTTCTTCAAGAGAAATGTTGAGGTAAGGGCCTTTTAGTAGATAAATGCCATCCAGTTGTCAGTATTGAATCTTCCATTTTTTTTTAGAAGGAAAGCAGATGAGATCCCTACAGAAGAATGACAGCCTATGAAAACACAAGAGCATTTTTCTGTACAGGTGGCACAGCAGGAAGGCAGTGATCATGGCAGTCATCATATTCAGTCCTCTCTCTTCCAGTAGCAACTTCCAGACAGGATAAGCAGTGGTGTCAAAAAGTGTCTGGACCTGACCATGAAGCCAACTGCTGATCAGATCAATCAGATTAATGGCATGAACCTCAAGATTAGAGTGGCAACCCCCCCAAACAAAAAAACCCCAAAACACTAACAACCCCATCCATGAAAACCCTCCACAAACATCCCAGTGCTAAGATCATAATGGCTTTCATGATTCAGAGGCGCAAAGGACACTTGCAATAAATAATGCTGCTGGAACTGGGAAGAGACTCAGGCTGCCCCAAAAAAGTGAAAGATTTTTCACAGACTGTGAGCTTACGCCACCAACTTGAACTCTCTTATGATGGAACAGTTGTAAAAACCCCAAAAACTTCTATATCCAAGAGAGCAGAAATTTATAGCACAAAAAGCTCCAAAGAAGATGGAGAGCAGGACCAAAAGAGCTGTGTTATTGGCATGCTTGTGAAGGTTGGTACAGGAGATCTAAACAAACACTACAGAAGTGGAGAGCTCAGACAAGTATGAACTTTGACAGAGGTCCCACTGATTTGCCACAAACGTTTTCTGATATGAAACATTTACTTCTTTTTACACAGGCTGTAGATAAGTCGCTGAAGCGTGACTTAAGCAATTAATGCTCCAAATCTCATTCAGGGTTTGCAGGTGGAAAAAAAAAAAGAAGAATCCCTTAAAACCAACCTTGATTGAAGCATCCATCTCATCATGCAGTTGTCAGAAACTAAAAAAGTGGGCAAAAGCACAGCAAAAGCACTTCCCTCTAAGAGAACAATCAAAAGAGAAAGGTTTTCCTTTTCAGTGGAAGAATGCATATATACAAATGGGAAGCCATATACAAATTATTATCAAGACACAACTAAACCTTCAGGTGTGAGCAACTTACATAGACTCTCAGTTCTGTGAAGGAAGTATCCTAAGTCAGGCATGTCTCAAGTGATTTTGAAGTTACTTTATTCTCAAGTGTTTTTTACTGGGTTTTTGGAGTAAGGAAAATAACCGCTAAGGGACACAGAGATGGGACAGTATACTGTGAAGAAGGCAAAACCAAACTCATACTACTTTTACAGAACATGAAGCAATATGAAAAACGTCTCAATCAAGAACAGTAGATACACTCAATCAATGCACTTATATATGCTATCACCTGATGGGAGAAGTGGATTCTCTGTAAAAGGATAGAGTGTATGTTTTGAGGCTGCAGTTTCCTCATTATCTAATGATGCCATTACAAAACATCTATGTAAGTCAGTGTGACAATCTATATAGTCAGGGAAAAAAAATACTGTTTCTGTGCTACTATCTGCATTATCATCAATGTAAGTATTTAAAACATGACTTGGTTTCAAGCCTTGCTGTGAATCAGTAAGGCACAGTCTGAACACAGGGGAAACTGCCTTTATTAATTTGTGTTATTTTCAACAATGATTGATTTAACCATTAAAACCCAAAAGTCTTGACTATTTAATAACTACTGAAACAGCCAGACCTTCCCAGCCCATTTCATATTCTCCTGAAGCCACTTTAGAGCAGATGTAAGCTCCAAGCTGTAAACTTCTTCCATATTAACATTCATTGTCATATGCTTAAGAAAAAGCTTTGGATCAGATACACGAGCAGCCTGGATCAGTCTCTCCACTGCTGCCTGGTAGTCACTGCTATTCTGAACTGCCTGATGTGCACATCTGTAAGTGAATTTTCACAAACACAAAGTTAGGTACCATACAGGCCTTGTGTCACTTGCCTGATGCTTTATACTGGCAACAAGATTACAAAAACATTAAAATAATGTCTGAGGTTCGCTTCATTTAGAACAGACTATGTCCATTTCTAGACAAATTTTAGCCGATTATTCTAAATAATTAAAGTTAGGAAAAGTGTATTTTAAACATATTCTACAATAATGAAAAGTAATGGGATTTAATGCTAGTGCAAAGTAGGTCTACAATAGTCACAGCATGTTTCATGAAGAAACGTTTGACTCTGGGCTGGAAAATTCAGTAAAGGAATGTGAACCATTTTATAAACTGGATATAGCAAGAATTCATGCACATGCTTGAATCCAAAAGGATTACTCATTTTTGGTGTATAATCATGCTTGGAATAAGGATGTGCCCAAATCACATGCCTACATTTTTGCAAAAGCAGAACCTACCCTTTAAACAAACAGAGGTACAAGAAGAGGTACAATAGCATACACAAGAAATTGAGGTAAAAATTTCTTGTTTATCAAAAGAACAAAATAAAAGAGATGTATTCCCTGGGAAGGAAGACAGGGTTCTCAAGTTTGAGATGCCCCTGCTCGTATTTCTTAACAAATGTAGCTTTTCTACACAGTATCACATTTTGATGATGAGCCAGTCAATCTCAGAGAAAATGGGCTCTTGAACAACAAAGTCTACGTATAATCTAGTGACATTGGTTGGTGGTTTATGGACAAAGGGAAAAAGCAACAAAACATATTTTTATCTGAAGGTATGAAGTCTTACAGAAAGGGGGAAAAACTAAAAAATCAAGATAACCACTATAAAGAGAATCAAGTAAAATGGCTTCACACACTTTCCAAAAAACAGCCAAGAAATTTCAAGAGTTGCTATTTGAAAGGAGTAATATTTTGACAGTGCCCTTCTGCTGCACTGCTTAAGCACAACACAAGGATCTATATACCAAGGTATCAAGCTGCCCTGGTTTTGAAAATACAGTACACTCTTAGTGGGATAGACATACTCAGGGAGCACAGGCCAGTATCACTTTGGAACAATTACTTTTCTGCTACACATATGTAAAAATTAATAACAATAACACCTCCCCATTCCCTTTACTGTTCTATAACCAGTTTAGAAATAAGGATTAAAACCAATTTTAAACCCAAACATTCTCTTTCCCAGACAATGGAAAATAAGCTCTCTCATTAATTACATGATCATACGGATAAATACCATCAAAATGACATATATCTGACAACAAACCTTTTCAGTATTATTTGAAGAGTCTGACTAGTAGCCATTGGACTTTGAATATCACTGGCATTTGAAACAAGAAATATTTCAATGGCCAACAGCATCTCGACCTCTGATAGGTAAGATGGAATCGTCAGAAGTTTGTGATACAAATTTCCCTGCAGTGGTGGTGGGTAGCAACCCAATGATAAAGCACCTGAGAGTAAATGCAAAAATGCATGGAATTACGATTACCAATACTGAACATAGATCTGTTTTCTTATGTGGCTAAGATTGTGGACACCCCACTGCCCCCAACCTCATAATGGATTTTACTGTTTCACCTGTGAAATGGCCTGATTGAGAAGACAGCAAGTAGTATTCACTTATAATAGTCACTGTGATAACATGTTATTTGTATCAATTAATATTATCAGTGATGATTACAAGCCTCTGTCAGAAATCTGGACGCTCCAAGTGCGTAATAACGCAAGTACAATTTAGGACAGGTCAGACAGAAGCTTTATTAACTATGATCACAGTGAGAAAATGTTTGAACATCATCGGCTCCTTTACTCCCGTCTTCTACCAAGTGACTCCAGAGACCTAACCTATGTAGCACTTCAGGAAAAAAAACAAGCCCCAACAAATTGCCATCCCCAAAACCCCCAAAGAAAAGGAAAAACAATAATTTCAATGTTAATAAAGCTAAGTATCCCACGAGGGCTGGACTCTTTGAGCAGCCTGCTAACCACCACAATTCCAAGGCAGAATGAAACAGTAAATAATGTGACAATATGGAGAGATGGCTCTTGGTGGACCCTATCAGAGTGGCACACCCAGTATAATCTTAGCACAGAAATAGGGAGTTGAAAACAATCACAGACTTTTAGTGGAAAGGGATTTTCTTTTAGTTAGGATAAATTTCTTTGCCAGACCTCTCAAATCATAAATAATTTTACCACCACAGCTCTAAAGAGAAGTATAAAGCAATCTGATTTGCCTAGATGACAAAGTGAAGATGATGCACTTTCTAACCATTTCAAGGTTCACTTTTTTCTTTTTTAAATTCTGAAATGAAATGTAAAAATTTAATTTTATCAGAATTACATTTATTTCATGCCAGGTAGTATGCACTAATTTGTATTTTCAACAGTTACTATTTCCCAATAAACATTTTAGTTACAAATAAATTCCTGATCGTAACACAGAAAGTACCGTTCTCTTATGAAGTATACTCTTGCCCATTTCCCCCCAACATACTGGGCTGTTACAAGCTTATGTTATCCAAAGTATATAAGCAAAGGATATTTTTTAAGAAGCAACTTACTTTTGTAATAGGTCCTAGCTTTAGACCACAAAGAACTTCTTCCCAAAGCTGTAATTAATTGTCTAAGTAAAAAAAAATCAATAACTATGTTTTTTGAAAGCATGAAGTCTACTGCAGAAGATGAGACCCCAAGATTCTTGCTCTCAAAACAGGCACTTATCAGCTTGTTAAAAAGGCAGCTGTACTGAGAAACATCTACAGTATCTGAAATGAAATGGAGATTATTAACTAATGAATTATGTCAAATGCAAATCTAATTGAAGAAACATTTCTCATCAGTACCTAAATCAAGACTCTTGCTTCTACCTGTAAAATGGAACAAGGTTGAGGTAACCTATGATAATGCTTTACTCATCAAGTCTTTTCATAAAGTCCATTCACATTGTGAAAGAGAAGTGCTAAGGCCCAAGTAATAATTTGCTGCCAAAACCAACAGGATCAGATAAAAATATATTCACTCGCCAAGCCTATAAATACAATCTTCACCTATCTTCTCAGACTTAAAATTTGCACCAACAGAAACAGCTTTGGTGCTTCAAGTTCTGCTTCTCTTACTCTGAATTGTTCACTTCCCCTCATCTGTCCCCTTCTTGGCAGGACTGAGGAGCGTTACATCCACCTCATGCCTCAAACGCCTAGATCCTTTTAGGATTCTCTGAGTAGATGGCCTTCCAACTAAGCTCTCCTAACATACCTAAAAGCACACACTGGCAATAGCACTGAGACCTGCTCACAGGAATCAGCTCAGATTTCCTTAGTGAAGCCTTAAGTAACTACACATCTCACCTTGAAGTGCACATCAAAAACTTGTTAGATAAATTGAGCCCAGAATAGTACTCAGTCCTTAACATGGTATGTAAAAGAAGCTTAGGCTAGCTAGCTAAGTTATAGAAAAACCAATGCATTCATAGCCCCAATGATATCCCTGTTTTATCTTATTGTATAGACTGTGTATGATCCTTAAAAATTTAGTGGGTCTTTCCTTTTACCTTGTGTAACTAAGCCAGTTGGAAAAAGTGTTCAGGTGTATAAATTCTGTTTGTGTGCATGCACATGCATGTGTGCATGTGCAGCAAGAGGTGCAAAGTACTATACATATTTTAACTGACACTACATGCTTTGGGAGTAGGGGGAAAGAAGGTCTTCATATAAAACTATCCAAAACTGTCTTACTTGTCCAACAAATTTTAGCCTGAAAACAAACAAATAGAACAGTACAGAATCATCTGTTGAATTTTTAGCTCTTAACACAGTACCTTTTTCTTTACTTACCAGAATGATTTTGAAAACCTGGTAAATTCTGCAGAACTTCCAATGCCTGCCTGTATAAACTCTTCCTCAAGTATTTGTGCACTAGTGTACATAACAGATTATGTCGACTGAGGATGTCCATTTTATCACAGGGCCACAATGGTGTATCTGTGATCCACTCTGACTCTGTGGCAAACAACAGTGCAGTGTTAATTCTATGAACTGAAACTGTTGGATGCTGAGACTTTGGCCATTAAGAATATACTGTAAACTGCAGCAGAAAGCAAGTTGCAGGATTTCACAGAAAATGCAGTTCTAGTTATGAATAATTTGTTCCTTATCACTAGTACTTCTCAGATGGATTCTCTGAACCTTTACATTATATATAACCCCTTTTATTAAATATCACAGAATTAAAATGGACTGCCAGTGGCATATATATGTGTATATAAGTATTTATATATAAAACTGAACACCAAATTTAGATCATCAATATTACTTTACAGAACACCTTTTACTCGTTTGTATTTCCTATTCTTGTTTATATTTCGTGTTTCATCCCTTTTCAGCAAATCAGAATTCCAAGAAGCCTGTAATTGTGCATCATTCAATTGCAGAAATATTGCACTATTGTAAAGCTATTTTACTAAACGGGATACTGTGAGGTGTAAAGGAACACTGCACTGACCCAATCCTAAACATTTTCTGACACTGAATGTCACCTGGCTCAAAGGCAATCTACTTGGGGCAGGGTCACTTTCCAAGCTGCAGCCCTCCCTTACTACGGTAGGCTTTTGAGTAGAAAGGTGTTGATGGCAGACTACTGTGACAACTTCTCTGAAAAAGATTTAGTGTTAGTTGTAATATTTTTTATACATATTAAGAAGAAAACTAAGCAGTTAAGATGGATCACATTTTATTTTTGTTGTCCCAGTAGTATTAACTTTATTTAAAAAAAACCCCACAGAACAGCTTATAGTTTTCATCTGAATTCTGTCCTAGCAGACTGTTCAAATTTAAGTCAAAATTCAGTTTGTTTTAAGACAAACTTACCTCTCAATACCCATGTTGCTCCATCCAAACTTCCCGTTTTAAGATAAATTTCTGCAGCTTTATTAACAATTTGGCATCTTGATGCTAACTTCTCTGCACCTATGAGTCCTTTCAAGACTGTAAAATGTATCTGTAGCTCATGCAACTTATCCAAAACCTTCCTTCCCTAGTATAAGAGGGAGAAGGGAAAGGGGGAAGGTCAGAGGAAGCAATGGTATCAGTGGACGCAGAGTATATTTACATGAAATACAGCAGATTTAATTTGGTGATACAGATTTACAGGCATCAGTTTAGTTATCCAAACAAAAGTCAACACCTGAACCCGAACAATCGAGCTTCTAGGTTGCAAGACGAAGTTCTGATGGGCTCCATAGAAGCCTAATGCTCAGAAAGACACAATGAAATGCTTTGATCCAGCTGGACAATTAAGAAGTATTAAGATGGTGGGGAGGCAGGTAGAACGTCCAACCATTCAACTAAAGAAATACAGTTTAACATATAGAAAGACTAATGACTTTCTAGATGAAAATCTAGAAATGACTCATTCTTTTTCTTCCAGTCAGGTTCCTATAGTCCAGTATACCTTTATCCACTGGAGTACTTTGTGATAAGAATACATTACGCTTATCCCAATCCTTCCAGTGAAAATTCTGTCTGCTTCATTATGTTGTGAATTTTTTGCTACTAAAAAGAAAAACAACACCACATTAAAAAAATGGTACATGCAAATGCAGTTTTAAAGAGATTGCACACTTGAGAAACACTGTAATTGTGAAAATATTAAACATGCTTTCAGAAAGATTTGCCATTAAAAGTAGTAACTTCCTAAGTCTCAACATGGAAAGTAGAGTAAATAATTACAGTTTCTTCAGACACTATTTCACAGTAATTCATCCATGAGATGCTTGGACATGTAATGGCATGATTTAGTAATATCATTATTTGTACAGTAAGCTTTGCATTTTCTGGGACCATGAAGAAATGCTGGCAATTACAGAACTGACTAATTACAAGTTTTTCCAACCATATTACACAACCACTCTGGAAGCACTGTTGGCATTCTAAAGCAGTGGTCTCCAAAGTAGGGCGTGAGCACAACAATCCATCTGGGTGTGGGAAGAAAATATATTTTTGTACCATTAAAAAATAAATCAAAAATATTTTAAAAAGTACTTTTTATTTCATATTATCTCTTATTTTTAATTTCTATTTTTGTGTATATTTTATAATGTACTTAATACACTGTGTCACAACTGAAAGCTCTGATAGCCATCTTATAATATCAAAGTCTGTGGTCAGAAAGGTCATGTTACATATCTGGAATAAATATTCATCTTGTTTTAGTAGTTAATACAGATTGAAAAAGATCCAAGACATTAATTATAAAATGCTTTAATATCCCAATGACACTTTGCTGAGCCTCAGTTTTCTGGAAACTCCTTAGGAAGAAGGATAGAGTTATGTAAATGAAGGGGCATAGGGGGGAAAGGGGTGAGAAAACCTGAAAGAACTCTTAAGAAAACTAGAAGGTGTTGTGTTCCCAGCCCTCACATAAATGCTTGGTTCCTTAGAGAATGAAGTAATTCTGAAAAATCCATATTAAAAAAAAAAAAAAAAAGTACAAATGATATACCTGATGTAACCCTGTTCAGTGTGTTTTGAAATACACTAATACAGCCTTATTTACAGCTCTAAAGTTTATTTATGCTATTAAGAGTGTGACACTTCACATGAGAATACTTAAATACGTTTGCCTTTGTCCTCAAAAACCGATATTATTAAAAGACCACCAATTTTGGTCCTATTGAAAAACCACAAACACTGGTTTCTCTTCTTGATTTCACAAAGCTCAAATGCTCTTCATTCAGAACTTCCTTTAAGTGTAAGCACTGTGGATTTTACTTCTACTAGAAAATGGCTTCTATTGAGCATTCTGGCTGGTTGTATTTGCTTCTCAAGAAATTCTTAATATTGTAACATATAAAATTAACTAATAATCAGAAAACAGTTTATGAATTTGGTTCTTTATCACTTTAAAAACTCTACAAAGAATAGGGATGAACAAAACATATTTCTTGCATCTTAATTTTACCTGCATCAGCAAAGTCACAAAAAGGAACTTCTGGTCGGTCTGTCTCAGAGTCTTTGGTTAGTATTTCAGCAATACATAAAGACAATTTCTGAAGATCATCAAAATGTTCACAGCCAGTTCTCGCATTAACAAACAAAGCTCCCAGCTTGACCCAATCTTTTTTTTCCTTGCAATGCTGCAAAGGCGGCAAGGGGTAGATATAAGTCAACCTGCTTCCAGAACACTGAACAGAGAACATACTGAAATATGAGAGACACACCTGGGATAGACTTGAAGCAGAAAAAAGATGTTGATGAAATGCTACTGCCAAGAACCTCCATGTTCAATATGGCACAGTTACATGTTTCCTATCTAGCATGGACTGCTAATCATGTTTGTCCCTCCAGAAATTAAAATTCTTTTTCCATTTATGTCACAACCCCAATTGGGGAAGCTCATAACTTATTCATCCATTTACAAACTGTCATTCATCCAGTATTTTACTGGGTTTGTGGTTCTTTTTCACAATGCATGTCAAGTTGACGGCTATTTTCTGTATGAATGAGTCTTTTGCTTGTCAGATCACTTCATGATTGTGGTGTTAAAGGAGTAAATAAAATAAGTCAGTCCTCGTTCTTCCCTTCTTAAATTTTCATCTCAGGATCTGTGTAGTTAAGTGTGGTAATGTGTAAACTTGTAATATGTAAAATATTATAATTGTGCAGTATAAGTAATCTGCCCTTGAACATGAAAGATGCAAGCCTCCAAGAATTTTTAATGATACTGTCTTATTCTTTAAAATACCTGCTTAGTATTTCCAATTACAGCCTTTTACAATTGTGCCTTTTTAAACTAGGTTTGAGTTCTGTCTAGTAAGTAATATATTATTTGTTTGGTGAGGAATAATGTACTACTTCCAATTACAAACACAAGTATAAGGCATAGGAAATAATTGTTTAAAGTTATAAAATCTTTGAATTAGATACAAAACCAAGATAAAAACTGTATGTAAACTAGAATACTGGCATCACAAAAAAGCCAGAGTTTTCCCCTGCATGTTAATCTTTCCCAAACATGGCTTTGCATAAAAATATTTTATTAAAATCTCAAGATACTTAATAATAAAGCCCACTCATTTGAAATGATCTAGAAATTGCTATTTTTGTAGGTTTTAAAGAAGTCATGGTTTAAGCATTCCAACAAGCTTGAAGAATGCATGCACTGTACCTGAATTTCAGCCACTGCCAAGTTGAAGTCAAAAACCCAGCTCTTTTCAAAATGTCTTTCCTGAAATCTTCTGTAAGAAAAAAATATTAATACTTAATTTTAACACATCCTATTGAACAAAACTATGCACTAGCAGGAGGCTATCAGCGAATTATCATATATGAACTAAAAGCTGATGTGAATTTTGATCCTATTTACCACACACTATGCAAACTGGACACTGAAAACAGACATTTGCAATCATGCAAAGGAAGCCAGTACACGTATTAAGTGGAGCTACTTTAACATAAAATATTCCCTTGTCTCAGTAGAAAGGTGACTGAGAAGGTATGAATAAGACTTTCACTCCACTAAGTAAATGCAGAATTGGATTGTATGTATTTCTGACATATAGGTAAAAAAAATTAATTACATGAAAGAAAATGCTATTCATCTTCAAATACCTGGGAGCATGATACTTTATTCTGCTGCCACCACTGGATGAATACATCTACCTGATGCAATGCTATCATGTAAAGATACGTAACCTACATACGAATAAGCAAACACGCGTAGCTGAAGCAACACAGCTGCTCAGTCTTCATAGATACAGACTGTTTCTCAGTTTGTGCTGAAAACACACACATACGGAGGCAACCTGGAAGGAGGTTATTCCTCTGTGAATGAGATTCTTGATCCAAAAAGTGATAAAAATTACCTCCAAGTTGTGTGGTAAGTTGCATGGTGAGATCCGTGTCTGAAACTATGGGAAAAGTATGAAAAGCACCAAATAATTTCTACAATGCTTTCACATGACAGTGATGGCTTGTTTTCACACAGTAGATGCTGCATGTTTGGTTTCCTCTAAGAATCAGAGGTTGCTTTCTGAATCTCAAGTTTAGTTTCTCAGCCTGTGTGAGTGTATGATGCAGATAATAAGAAAAAGACAATCTTGTGCAGGTGATGGGGAGACATCAACATCAACAGTTTTGGAAGAGATTTGGGCTGTAATTTCACTTTTTGCCCAGTATCATCCAGCAGTACTTAAAAAATGACCCTCCTCCTTAGGAACGTTGGCACAAGTGTTTATGTAGTCGCACAGAAAATGAAACTAGAAAACTACTTCAGATTATAACTAATCCTCTTCTTGCCTAAAAGGGTTGTTTATTGTAGAAGTACTGCTTGCTTATGTAGGCCTAAATGATATATTAAACCATGATGTCTCTAATTTGACTGCAGTTATACAAACCTACAGCACAGCTGGGAACAGATTATACAATGATTATCAGTATGGAAAAAACTAATCGTAACTGTGGTCAGAATCTAAGTTTTGATTTAATAATCCTTGATCTTTGAAGCACAGTAAACTGACAGCACTTTAAAATACAGTTACACATGATATGGCAGCATTTTCATCCGAAACACTCAATCTGCATTTTCTAATTGCCTTTTAAAGGCATACATGAGTTTATAAAAATAGAACCTAAAGAAGGAACTAGACAGATATAAAGTAGCTCCTTAGAGACATACCTGGATTTTATGTTCAAAACAGTATTTAGTTCCTGACTGGAAACTTTCAATTGGTGAAGGAACTTAATAATACAGTCAAAATGTGCAGACTCAAGGAACATACCAGCACCAATGAGCTGTAATAGCAAACAGGGGAAAGAAAAGTAGGCATACAAAGAACTGTGATCAGTTACGTATTTCCACAGGCAAGTTGCAAATAACAGTGGGAAAAACATGTGACTCAATCTCAGTCAAAAAATAAGGGAGAAATAGAAGCATGCACCACAAATTCAGCTAGTCATAATGTAACTTAAAAAAAAAAAAAAAAAAAAAAGTACTGAAATAATATTGAAATGATATGGTTGAATTTTAAACCAGGCAAAGTTATTTCAGAAATTCCAACAAGTAGCAGCAGTACAATCAAACTCATACCTTACAAAAGATACCGATTAACGTAGGCACAGCGTCTCTTATATTCAAAGAAGCCACATGCTCAAAAACCTTCAGAAGAACATCTACAGCTGGCTAATTTAGACAGAAGAGCACAATCAGTTTTGCAACTCTGTTCAATTAGAAAGCTTAGAGGTTTTATAATATACTTTTTTTTAATTGCTCTTTTTACCCTCCCCAAGATTCGAATATCACAGTAAAATCAACCTTAATACTACGAGTGGCACAGTACTCAAAAAACTAAGAAATGATGGATCAGGGGTTTAAAAAAAATGTAATTTTTTATATTACATATATATATACAATATAAATATTTTTACATATTTGTGTAAGGTCACCTACCAGTGTACTGATTTGTACAGTTACATTCAATATCTGAAACACTTCATGCAACAAACATTTCTTGAGTAGAGAAACCAGAAGATCATTCAGCACTTGAGAAGCAAAATACACACCAGGAGTAACTTCTCTGTAATATTTCACAAATATTTGGACTGAAAAAGCAATTAAATTTATTTCATTTTGGGGTAAACTGATGCTAACTATTCAAACAAGTTATTTCCTTACATTTTAAATGCAGTGTAGCAACCCTTTATTATACAGGATATTATGGAACACGGATAGGGAGAAAAATGGGTGAAAGAATCCAGTTTGAATACAGTGTTAACCTTGCTAGACCCAGACTGACTATTCTGAAACATCTCATGTCACTGAGTTGAACACCATAAGCCCCTTAAGTTTCAAGAAAGCTCAGCTAATTTGGTGCAGCACCAGAAAAATGCACAAAACCAGGTTAGATTTGGTAAGTGCATCAGGGTAGTAAGGCCTTTCCAGACATGAAGTTTTAGAAAGTGAAGTGCAGTGTTACCACAGTGGATGGTCTTACAATCTGTTCCAGTCCTAGCCTTGGTAGAGACGTACTGTGTAGCCTGCTGGTACCCAGTGTTATTTGCATTTACAATGCTCAGTATTTCAGCATGGGAACATACTACACAGGGTGTGACTGGATCCCGTGTTCACATTGTGCTATGCTCTAATAAGCTTTCATAAACTTAAGACTGCTCAGGACAGGTACAAAAGGAATGACAGACCAGACTGAAATTCAGTCCTTTGTGACTGAACTCAAAAGCTCAGATGGATCTGGATCAATTACAGTCTCTAAAATGTGTTAATCCTAGTTGTTTGCATGTAAGGTTACGTGAAAGGACTAACCTAAAGCTGTTTGGGTGCACTCCATTTCAAGAGCTTAATTCCAAAGTTTTTGGATTTGTAATGTCGTGCCAGGGTGTTCAAAGGCACCTTAACAAAACTTTGTTCTGTTAAACCTCCCCCCTTCCCCAGTTACTCATTTCTGCTCTCAAGTCTAGTTCCATTCAGGCTAAATTCATTTTCTGTGGATGTAAGATTTATAACAACCTCACAAGATAACTGTGTATCTAAATACCTAGCTTCAATGAGCAATTGGAACAAGAGAACATGTAGACTGAATATATTCCTTCAAAATCAGCATTTCTTACTCTCTGTTGAGAGCCTACTTAATTCACTTTAAATAAGCTACGTATTAAAGATACATCAAAAGCTACTACATCATACCTGCACGTTTTAGAAGGCCCGATTCTTTGATTGTAATGTATGTTCTAAGTATTGTCATGCAAACCTAGAAAAAGGGGGAAAAAATCCACAGTAAAATGTTACTTCAGTTTATGCCAAACAAAGAACTACCCACAAACATGAGATCTATGAGGAAACAAACTTTACATTGCTTCTGTTTAACCCACACATGCTGACAAACGGTGTAAGAAAGTAATTGAGTTTGTAGGCAAAGGCACTGTTAAAAGGACATAAGGTAGATGAAATGTTTGAAAAAGGAGCTGCTGAGACAAATACATGTGTGTGTGTGTTTGTATATACTCACAGCAAACAAACAAATTAATTAGAAAACAGTTACTTTGGAATTAGCATAGATGTGGCATACTGTAAACAGTGAGAGAAAGGGAAGCAAAAAGGTGAAAATGGGATAAACAAAAATTACATTAATGTACCAACTAAGAAGTCAAAGAATCATCTAGAAGTGAAGCTGGTAACACTGATAGTCACAACGACTTACTCATAAGGACATAAAAAGAAAAAACTCAGAACTATGTTTCTTACATAGCAAATGAATTCTCACCAAAGCAGAAGATACTGGCTTGTGGCCAAGACATCTTTCCTTTTTTAAAATCACTAACCTATTCAGATCATCAAGTCAAAGAACACAAAGACCATATATGTAAGTATGTTGAATATAAATAAAGCTTACTGTTTTCATTTTGAAACATCATGTTGTTGAACTATCATCTACAATATACCTTTCAGAAAATCATCATTAATATATATGAAGTGTCACTTGGCAGCCAGTTAACTCATTTAATCCAAGCCTACAATCCCAGGTGGCTGAGGGCATTTCCAAAACAAGCTTTAGCACATGCTTACAGTATGTAAATTAGTTTGCTTTCTTTTGCAATGTGTTTTCCTCCTTCTTTGGACTGACTCCCAAAAAAAGCTAAGATTGCATCTGGAGCTCTGTCTGTTCCAAGTATTAGTGAAATTGCTTGGAAAACCCAGTTGTAGTAATATTTAATTATGGGACATGTTACATTACATTTATAAAAGAAAGTAAATGTGTTATTCATTTACAGCTTCTCTAGGAGGCTTTGGTTGATTTAGTTGTTTCAATTGTAAAAGGTGTAACGAACCTACAGACCATGGAAAAATGTGAGAATCTCTAATAGATTTCAAATTAAAGTACATAAAAGAGACAATTCCTATTTTCAAAAGGCGGTATAGATGACGCTATTCTGTCACCTGTCAGTTGATTTCACAACTCATTTACATGACAATTTAATAAAAAGCATAATAAAGGGCTGTTTATCTTATACAAGCAGCTGACTACGCAATAAAACACAGTTCTACTGCAGTAACAGAGGTGCTTACATCAGAAAAACAAGCACCAAAATTTATGAAGTCCTTCAGCATTCCCCAGTTTGCACTCTTAA
The DNA here is from genome assembly GCA_026283785.1 of Coracopsis vasa. Lineage (NCBI taxonomy): Eukaryota > Metazoa > Chordata > Aves > Psittaciformes > Psittacidae > Coracopsis > Coracopsis vasa. The sequence continues at coordinate 17,905 of JANHGB010019240.1, forward strand.
TGTTCATAAGGGGTACAAATCCCATGCTGCAGCCTTTTGTTCAGTGAGATCAAAATCAGGATCCTTTCTACAAGAGATTCTGTTTAAGAACTCTGTGGCATCTTTGAGACACACACTCTGTGTTAAATGTGGCTGAAACTAACCAACAGGTTAAAAAGCTGTTTAAAGGCAGTTAGAGACAGTAGTAACAGGACAGTGCAATTTTTAGGTCTCATTTCTTTAGGAAGCCAGATTAAAAAATCAAAACAAAACCAAATCACACAAACAAAAAATCCCCCAAAACAAAGCCCCC
>JANHGB010019241.1:3664-14380 GCA_026283785.1 Coracopsis vasa
CTAACCTAGGGAGCCGTTAGTGAGGTAAGGCCAAAGTCAGTCTTAAAAAGGTTCGGTTTTGATACGTGCACTGGCCATGTATTTAGAACTTTTGTACAGACTCCTCAGCGTTGCTTTTATGTCGTCTTCAGGGTAAGGGGGTTCTGGCTGACCTACAGAGGTTCCTTCCAACCTCAGCCGTTCTGTGATTCTGGGAATCCCAAACTCTTGATTTACTTCCAGCTCTAGAAGTAAAAGAGATTTTCTTCACTGATAATACTGACACATTGGGGGAAACAGTGTAGAAACTTGGTATAAATTTGAAACTCTGAAGTGCTTAATCTGATAATGGGGTGGTCGTGACTGCTAACTCAAATATGCAGCAGAGTAGGTAACCAGGAGGGATTGAGAAATGTCTTTTGGCTTTTTTTCAAGCCTCATACCTATCGATCAGACCTTTTTTGGAAACTGACCTGGGCATTCTCAAAATTTCACAATAATCAACCTTCAGCTTAATGTGTGTGAATTGCATCATAAAAGAAGCTACTGAAAATTGCATGTAACTCCATGAGCAATACAGTTTTGCTGCTAAAGATGTGGTGCATTCCTTATGCTGTGGCCACAGCGCATGCACAGACTGAAGAACATCCTGTGCAATGCTGCAGTGAAACATACTGAAGTAATTTAGAAATACCAGATGTTCATAAGTCAATAACCTGTGTTCATTCTTTAGGACAGAACAGTAATAGATTTTTAAACATCCTTTGTACCTCCCCATTACTATGTCACCATTTATGTTGTTCTGTATTTCATGTCTCCTCAGGTATGTCACCTTTTATGTTTCTATGTAATTTTTAAGTAGTGGCCGTACTGTTACCCACTGAAACAGGATTCCCCTTCATTGTCACTGCCTTGCATCCACCCCAACTTCTATTCCTGTTGAAAAGAAAGAATAAGAATAGTTCACGCTCTAGAAATCTGCTGGGAGCGGGGATGGGGTGGGAGTGATTTGTTTTTCCAAATAATTTTTTATTCTGTTGAGACAAAATTCCAGTCAGCACCGACAGCCATCAGAATCTACATTGGTTGTCTCTACTCATGTAAGCAATCTGGCATGTGAAGGGCAAAGTAATTATTTTTGTGGGTTTGATGATCTTCACAGTCTTTTGAAACTAACTGTTTTTATTTTAGATGTAGTGAGTTAAATTCCCAAGATATTTCATTTTGGGAGTACTGTTAGAAATTATTTGAGAATTTGCCTACTTTTGCTTGATAAATATATTTAAGTATTGTTTATGTTTTGGTTTTTTTGTTGGTTTTGTTTTTAAGGCCTCTCGAGTGATGGTTGCATCACGTAACTATGCAGACTTTGCAAATGAAGCTACATTTGAAATTAAGGTAAAGAAGCTGAACACTTAATACTGGCATTGCGATTGTGTGTGTTGTAGATCCAGACATGATGGACTTGGCCCCTTTTTCCATTAGAAAACTACTGTTTGAATGTCCAGACCAAACCTGTTGCTGTCTGACTTGATTTCTAAATGCGTCTGAAGGTGCCCTGCTTTGCTGTATGTAGTAACATTGCTTGTGTCTTAAGAATGTGGTACTTTGCAGCTGTGATAGTTCAATGCAACTGTGAGCGTGGAGTCACAAAGGTGCCTAAGAACCTTTTCTCTTCTAAGGGAAGAGTATTAATGTTTCTCTACTTGGTTTAAAACAAGTAGCTGGTGTTTGCTACCTACCCTTCTTTCCATCTCCCTTTTGTTTATGGAATGATGGGTGTTGCATCCCAGATGTGCAGCTGATTGAGGTCTGTATGGATTTTTGAGGAAATACTATGGCACCTTTTTAATGATTAACTCGGTGCTGTTCAAAAAGTATGTTTGTTCTATTCTGTCAGCTTCTGCTGTGGCTATTTTGTAGAAAAAAAGTGATGCTTCTATTGGCAGTAGTAGCTTTTGTGCTGGTTTGTCATTCAGGAATTAATAAAAGAAAATCTGAAAGAAATTATTTGATTTTTTGATTATTTTGATTATTTGATCTGTTCAGTTTCTGTGCCTGAAAAGTACTGAAATTGTTGCAGAGGTGGAAGGGAGGGAAAATAAGTTAATATGAAAAGTCTTTTCTGAGTAGATACAAGGTTTAATGTTTGAACCTATACAGACTTCTAAATTTCTTGAGTAGCCTTCTTGAGTGGTGTGCCATACTTCATTTTGTGAGTGGAAATCTGCCTTTACTAGAAGTAAAGTTTTTATTTCCCTAAATTTGGAAATAGCACACAAACCTTATGCTTATTTTGACCTATGAATTTAGGTTTTGCTGGCTTTCTTTTTTTAAAGCATATTACACTGAATTTGAAAATAGGACATCATAAAAACAAAACTTTGTGATACTTGTAAATAGTATGAGTTACTCTCAAGAAATAACTACGTGTTCAACTTTGCAGAAATGTGACCTTCATCGCCTAGAAGAAGGCCCCAGTACCACCACAGTGATGACTCGAGAGGAAGGGCTCCAGTACTACAAGACAATGCAGGTCATCCGACGTATGGAGCTGAAATCTGACCAGATGTACAAGCAGAAGATTATTCGTGGCTTCTGCCACTTATATGATGGCCAGGTAAGATTTATTTCTTTTTTTCCCAAGGTTTTTTTTATTGTCTTACCTTACTTAATGTAGGGATTTGACGAGAGTGGAGAGTAAATCTAGATGTGTCTGAAGTAGTAGTTGGATCCATGAGGTAGTTCGTTGTTTCTTTAAAAACAATGTCTTGGCACACAAGGGAATGCCTGAGGTCTTGGGATGGCAATAGAAAGAGAGAAGGCAAGGTGCATCTGAAGATCAGCTGAATGAGAGGAATGTGCAACTGCAGCATAGTAAATTCAGTGCATTTGAAGGCTCACATCCTTGTCCTCAAGCAGTGTGTCGTAGATCTTGTAGCCACTGCAAAACAGCCAGGAGTAGGAATTTCATGAATAAAGTGTAACTTTGCTGTCTGCGTATTCCCACCTGACATTTTTGAGTTGCACCTGTTTAGATGCTTCATTTGGGAGATGGGTGTAGAAAAAGTTTGCAGATTTTTACATTCCTTGTTCCCCTCCTGTCTGCTTTTGTGAGTCACCATCAGGTTGGAATTCAGAGCTCAAGGCTGTTACAGCTCGAGGCCTGCCACCCCTTGGCATTTAAGGAGGTCTCCTGTATTAGTACTCTTCCTGTTTTGGTGGGGGGGGGGGGTCGTGGCTAGCCCTTGCCACACTGCTGGCTGTGCATGTTTCCTTTTCTTCAGTGCTAAATTGACTTTTTCTATGTAACAGGAGGCTTGCTGCGTAGGGATTGAAGCTGCCATAAAGCCTACAGACCATGTGATAACAGCTTACAGGGTTCATGGCTTTACCTATACACGAGGAGTGCCTATTCGAGAAATTCTCACTGAACTGACAGGTTTGTGCTGAGTAAAATGAGGAGGATTCGCATGCTGCTGTACTTGTGGCAGAATTTTTTAGTAGAATCCAAAATGATGTTGATGCACAGTGTCTACTGAGGCATCAGAAGCAGTTTAGTGACATAGCAGAATAAATGAATTTTACAATGTTATGATGCAACCATGTTTTTCTATAAGACTTAAATCATAAGGAATATTTAAGTGCTTGCACGTCGAAAGCACAAACTCTGAGAATTTCTCTTGATAGCATATGCTGTATTTGTTGTGTTGCAGCAGCTTGTTTAAATGGAACTTGCTTGTGACAGTTCTCAACAGGACAGGGCATTAGCCTCCCTAGGAGAGAGACTAGGATTTTCAGAATTATGCTGCTGTAGTTTTAGAAAAACTGGTAAACATTGCCTGTAATGATAAACTGAATGGGTTGGAAAAACTTGACTGTAACAAGAATATTAACTGGTAATCTGCACAGATGTCAGATTTTGCAGAAAGGATAGATAGTCTGTTCACAGCAAGGTTGCCGGTGGAGCAGGGAAGAGAGGATCAGCCTGCTGAACTCTGAAGAGATCTGTGAACGGATGCCAGAAGTGGAAAAGAAACAAGGAGTTTGAGGGCCTTAATGAGTCATTGGTATAACAAAGACTTGATCTGAGAATTTGCAGGCTTGAAGCGTTAATGTAGGAAAGCATGTTTTGGAGGTAGGTAAGAGGTGTGCATACTAAGAATGGATGTGTTAGGAATGTTTGTTAGTAACTGATTAAAATTAGACATTTTTTTTCCTTTGGCCCTAGCTGGCAGGTTCCATAAAAGCTCACATTAAACCAATTCATAAAGGTATGAGAAAGGCGGATAATAAAAACGATCCACTATTAAGTAAGACAGAGAAGAACAAATTCCTGAGAGAGATCCAGGAATCAACTTCTGAAATAAACAGCAAGGCTAAGGCAAAAAACCCAACCAACCAAGCTGTGCTTGTTCGGAATAAAATAGAAGCCTCTGCAGCTTGTAGCAAAGCAGATTAGAGTAAGTGATGGAGTGGGCTGAAGAGAAGTTCTGTGTTCTTAGGTCAGCTCATAGAAACAGTTTGCTGTAATGCTTCATGGAGCACTTCTTGTTTTCAAACTGCAGCTTGAATAATGCTGGCCTGGGTGACTTTTTGATGTTTATCCTGGGGTGGGAAGGGGAGCTATTAGTTGGGTAGATTTTGTAGTGGTGTTATTTTGGGTTTTGGTTTGTTTTTTTTTTCTTTTTTTGAATGTCCTATCTGTAATTTTTACTTCTGGTTCTGTCACAGAGAAGACACGTGTAGATTATTGCAACTAATTTGGAATAGTGTTCACAGCTTTGTTGCACAAGTGAAAGGCAGGAAGTATTGGATATCCTTCCTTTTACAGATTGTATTTATGAGAAGTAGGCACCATGTTGGCTATTAAACACCACCCCTCCACCACCCCTCCCCCTATTTATCAGAAAGTTCTTGTATGTACATAGAGCACTGAAACTTCTTGATTGCTTGTAAAATTTCTTCTTAATCTCATTCTGTATTTCCTGAATTAGGTTTCCTTAACTCCACATAGATGTGTCTTAACTCCACATAGATGTAATGACAACAACATGGTCTGACTGTTAGTACCTTTAGGAATTGAATTAGATGTTCCCATTTGCATAGGATTTTTCCTTTGGAAAAGTACATTGCTTGTTATTCATGTTACAGGGCGAAAAGGAGGATGTGCGAAGGGAAAAGGAGGATCAATGCATATGTATACCAAAAACTTCTATGGTGGAAATGGAATTGTTGGTGCTCAGGTATAAACATGGCTTCTGCTTCAAAGCACAAGTTGAATGTGGCTCCTGTCCTCTGCCAGTGTTTCAGTAATTGTAGTGTGAGCTTGTATGCATCTACTATTGCTCTGAGGCTATTAAATTTGTGATGTCTTTATTCTGTTTTGCTCACTGTTTAGTAATCTGGAGCAAAGATGTATCACATTGACATATAAGTAAGCGATGTGTGAATTTGAGCTGTAATAGAGATTGGCACAAATGGAAGTGGGTTGGTAGTTACCTGTTGACTACGTGTATGTTGAGTGGATCTCTGATAGTGTAAATGTCTCTTCACAATTCACAAGCTGCCTGTATTTACAGCATTGCTGTAAAATGTTGGTTTTTTTCCTATACCCTGTGATAGGTTCCTCTTGGAGCTGGGATTGCGCTGGCCTGTAAATACTATGGTAATGACGGAATCTGCGTGGCATTATATGGGGATGGTGCAGCCAATCAGGTAAATCAGCTTTGTCTGGTGTGGCGTGGTGAGGAGGAGAGTGGATGTGGGTGATCTGTTTTTGTCCTGTGAACTGTGAGCTCTGCCTTTCCCTCGAGTAGTGGGGAGCACCTCTCACCCTACCTAGGTAGTGCTGTTGCCCAGGCAATATCTGACTTGGAGCTTCTGCTCTGATTGTTTGTTGGGCTTTCTGCTGAGACGATACTTTACTAAGTGACAACTAATACAGAAAAAGCAGTCCTAGACAGAGAAGGGTATGCACACCCTCAGTTCTACAACTCCCTGCAGTTTTTCTCAGGGCTTTTGTTGTGAAGTGTTGTGCACTGAGACAAACTTCACGTAGATGAACTTGTACTATGCACATTTGGTGCCTGAAGGCTGAGCTCCCTGTCTAGATGCAACTTGTTCTTTTTCTTTCAGGGCCAGATATTTGAAACATTCAACATGGCTGCCTTGTGGAAGTTGCCTTGTATTTTTGTCTGTGAGAATAACCGGTATGGAATGGGAACTTCAGTTGAAAGAGCGGCAGCAAGTACCGACTACTATAGAAGAGGGGACTTCATTCCAGGTCTCAGAGTGAGTACAGACAGTGTTGGGTTTTTGTGGGGGAGAATGGACATGCACACATGTATTTATTTGTACATAAATCTATAAATATTTTTTTTAAATACAGGAAAGTTTGCAACTGAATTCATGTTGTGCTTGTGGAAGTGCTGAAATTGGAAGTTTGGGGTCTGGCATTTTTTTGCCTCAATGTGTAGTTTCTGTTTTCAGGTGGATGGCATGGATATTCTCTGTGTTCGAGAAGCAACGAAGTTTGCAGCCGACCATTGCAGATCTGGCAATGTAAGTCTGTAGTCGTCATTCCTTTTCCATAGGTGAAATTCTTAGCCATATTATTATTGCATTAAAAAGTTCCTATCCTAGCCTATTGTCTCCAGTCACTGTTCAAACTTTTTGACATTTATTTCCCTATTTCTCAATAGTATTGTACATGTAGCTATTGAGTACAACTTTAATTTTGTTATAATTCATTAGCATGCAAGTGGTATAAAATATTTAAAATAGATGTATCTATCCCGATGCTCTTGAGCCTTTTCCCCCATTTCTACTCCAGTTAAATTTTGTTGTGAAAGGTGTTCTTACTGTCAGGCAGTTGTTGTCTTTGAAGAGATGAATCAGGGGCAGCATGAAGGAACATACTGATCATTGCATATTTACAGAGATGTGAATCAGCATTAGTGTCTGTCACCCAAGTACGATACACCGTGTCTGTATTTTTTTAATATTTAGTGAAATAATGTTTGCCCTGAGAATGTACAACAGAAAAAGAAAAGGGTTTGTGCAGAAGAATAAGGTTCTGTGAGTTCCAACCTTGCAGTGAAATAGTGGGCATTTTGAAATAGGCTGACTAATGGTGGAAGGACACTGGGAGGGAAGAAGTTATTTAATGCTGCTCAGTAAGAGTATGAGAATAGAAGCTCACAGTATCAACCTATGCTTTCATTTGAAAAGAGTGAAGCTGTGTTTTACTAGTTGTGGTAGTATTGTGAAAATTAAATGGCTAAAATTACTCAGTTACAATCATGGTGCATTTCACCTATAGCAAGTAATTGCTGCTATAGCCACATATTGGTCCTTTAAGGTGGTAACATGCTCTGTGCTGGTTTGGTTTTTTTGTCTTTTTAAGGGTCCTATTGTGATGGAGTTACAGACCTACCGTTACCACGGCCATAGTATGAGTGACCCTGGAATAAGGTACTGGGATGTTCTTCCTTGGCATTCACTGAAACAACTAAGTAGTGATGGTCAAAATCCTGAAACTCTCAGATTCCATCTTTAAATGTGTTACGAAGCGCGTATAAAAGTTATGATGAAACTGCTATAGACGACTATGAGCACAAAGTCAAACTTTCGTGCTATTAATGAATCCTGCTTTTAGTGTGACATTATAATGTGTTCTATAATGTGGGAACTGCCTCAGGCTGGGATTGCTCCCTTTCCCCTGCCTACATTATATTCATTTCTGGAACTACGTTAGCTGTGTTGCCACTTACAGATCTAAGGAGTGTTTTAGATGTAGCTGTGCCACCCTCTGAGGGATGAACTTCACTGTATTTTCTTTGCATTCCTGACAATTTTTTGTTTACACTTTTCTAAGAGTGACCTGCATCCAGAACCTTGTCTCTGGTCAAGGACACTTCTGAAGCATTTCATGTCTCTGTTTTTCTTGATCCTAGCTATCGCACTAGGGAAGAAATTCAAACAGTGAGAAGCAAAAGCGATCCCATTACTTTGCTGAAGGACAGAATAATCAACAATAACCTGGCTAGCATTGAAGAATTAAAGGTATGGCTTTTAGTTGCCATATAAGCAAGCTCTGGAGGATTTGCATGCTAATGAGCTGTGAAAAGCACATGTGGGTGCTGAGGAAGGCTGTGTGCATGGGAGATCATTTTTCAAGTACAGCTCTTACATCATATGCAAGATGTAGAAGTCAAAATTACCGAGGCATTCTCAACTACCTGGAAAGGGGTAAAAGTCTGAAAGAGAAATTGTCTTGAAAAATCCTCATGAAGGAGCCAGGAGTCATCTGAATAAATGTTATAAATACCCTCATCAGCTGTGTTTAATAAAACCCCCAAATTGACACTGAACCTCTCAGTGGTTCACAGAATCAGAACAGAAACTATGGAAGATCAGTGGGGTCATGTTCCTCTGGCAGTAAGGTATAGGTACTGTCCAAAAGGCACAAAAAGCTGCAGTTTAGCAGAGAGGCATTTCTGAGAGGTTTTTCATCTATGTTTATAAACAGCATTAGCACTAGTTCTGACCAACACTTAATCATTGTGTTTAAATTCAGAATTAAGATGCTTTTTCTGAACTGCCTTCTAATCGGCATCCATTCTTGGTTTAGGATATTGATGGGGCAGTAAAGAAGGAGGTTGAGGAAGCGGCTCAGTTTGCTAGCACTGACCCGGAGCCACCACTGGATGAACTTGGTCACCACGTCTACTTCAATGAGCCACCCTTTGAAGTGCGGGGCCCAAACCAGTGGATATGGTACAAGTCTGGCGGCTAAAGGCTTTTCTATTGTCATAATTTACTCATAATTGAATGTATTTACAGGAACTTGAATGACTCAGAAACAACCTGTAAGCTTATTTAAAAGCTCTTTCAAACAAGGAAATGTGTGGGGAAATCCATCTCAGTTTGGATTTTGTTAAACTTGCTGAATGTTGCTTCAAAAGGAGTTAAAGCAGCAGCTGACTGCAATTCCTTTGTATCTGCTTTATCGACTTGGTTTTGCATTGCCCTGTTATGTACAGGTAAAAAAAAAAATAAATAAATTTCAACACCACTTACCTAGTAGTGTGTTTGCTTTGTTTCTTGATGAACCATTTTCCTCCCAAAACCACCAGAAATGCCCTTTAGACGCTGTGGGTTTGCTGCAGGAACGTTAATAAAGGAAGACATTGCACCAGGCTTTTCTTAGGAGTTCCATGAAAGCAGCTTTAATACAAAAGTTTTATACAGGCATGTGGGAAAAGGTGCCACGAGCTCTGGCACATCCCCTCCCTGCTCCAACTGCCAGAGCTTTAACATGTTAAGAGTTTTTACAATGCTAAAGCCAACTCAGGTGTGTGGTACCCAGTTTGCAGAAAAGGTGGTGGTTTTTCCTCAGCTAATGCTTTAGGTTACAGTGATAAGCATTTGACTTCTGCATTGCTCTGTCAGAAATAATTCAAGTGCATTGACACTGACTTAAAAGCTGTACTAGTCACTGTGTGTTACACTGAAGGTCAAGCAAGCTACATCGCTGTGCAAAACCTGCAAGGCCACTGTACAGACATGTATATATACATCTAATAATTTAAGTGTAGGGAACGCAGTTTTCATTTGTTTATTCCCATGTCATGTTCTACTTCCAAAGCATGAACCGCCTGCACAGAGGTCTTTCCAGATGTTTGTCGGTGGTTTAATATTGCATTCCAAATTCTGCAGAGAAGACCACCCCTGTATGAAGGAGAATGGAGAACCATTAGGGAGAACTTCCTCATCTTCTTTAAAGTTAGCAAGAAGTAAAACTTAGAAATCCCAAGGCTGTACTGGTTATGACACTACACAGGAAACACTACACACTTCTCTGAGGTGGCAGCTCAATCTCTTCCAGGTCAGCCAGGGGCTGACAGACAGATTGATGATGAAAGGACTTGAGTCAAGGAGCAGGCACAGCAAGTGCTGGATGCCTGCTATCCCTGCGATTACATCATCCTGAAGGGTGCAGAAATAGCTCCCAACTTTGACAAATGCCAAAACTTAGATAGCTCGAAGCACCGGAGGTGCAGTTGTTTCACTGCGTCAGTTGAGACGTGAAAAACTTCAACAACAACCCAGAGATGAAATTGGCAGCAGTTGCCACTGACTGGTCACTGACTATTTCAATAACTGAACTTCTGAAAAAGTTTTTTACAATCTACTTCAATTAGAGTCTCACCAGGGAACTAAGGAATACTTTCTTACCGCAGCTGAAGGTAGCGCAGGTCATCCTTAGTGATATCGTTAAGGACAGCACTTAGTGTATAATCTTCTTCAGCAAACTAAAAGGCAAATTTATTCCTAAATTAACATTCCATTGTTGAACAAACTGCTAATACTGACTACAGTGAGCTTTTTTTAAAGGTGGGGAGTTTTTGTTTGGTTTTGTTGTTGTTTTTTTTTACTAGTATGTGAGCCTGCTCCTTGTTGTTTCAGCCAGTTCATGAACTGAGGGTCTGCATTCACTCTAAAAGAATTTTGATAGAGCAATTAATTGTTCTAAGTCCCCCATCAGTGGTGACTGCATGCATCTCAGTATTTAAAGTGAGTTGGGAGTAGTGCTCCTGTCTGAAGTGGGAATTACTAGAAATGGAGGACAGAATGGGAATTAATCAGAAGAGGGGGGAAGTAAAAAGAGCAAAATGGAGAGAGACCTTGTTTGTGAGAGTTGTGGACCTGACAAAAGGAAGAGTGGAAGAG
>JANHGB010019242.1:0-40869 GCA_026283785.1 Coracopsis vasa
CCATGGGCAGGGACACCTTCCACTAGAGCAGGTTGCTCCAAGCCCCGTCCAACCTGGCCTTGAACACTGCCAGGGATCGGGCAGCCACAGCTTCTCTGGGCAGCCTGTGCCAGTGCCTCACCTCCCTCACAGGGAAGAATTTTTTCCTAATGTCTAATGTAAATCTCCCCTCTGTCAGTTTAAATCCATTCCTCCTTGTTCTGTCACTACAGGTCCTTGCCAATAGACCCTCTCCAGATTTCTTGTCAGCCCCTTTAGGCACTGGGAGCTGCTCTAAGGTCTCCTTGGAGCCTTCTCTTCTCCAGGCTGAACAAGCCCAGCTCTCTCAGCCTGTCTTCGCAGGAGAGGTGCTCCAGCCCCCTGATCATCTTTGTGGCCATAAGGCATTGGATTTGGTAGGACTTGGTCTTCAGCTGGAGCTGGCTTAGCAAGGCCACTTCACATAGCTGGTGAATGCAGGACTACTGATGCAGAATGGCTTTTTGTGGCCAGAGATGATAGGTTGTGAGGATGAGCTCACCATGATGTGGGCTCTAGGTATGGCAGTGGAGGCTAAGGCCGTGCACGATACTCAGTGCTCCCTGACTGCCCATGGGGTATCTCACCATACATTTCCCCCCTCCCCACAGTCACCAGCCCAGACACTCACACGGGGCCTCCAGCTGTACTAAACAACTTCTTCACTCACTAAGAGAGTGACAGAATGTTCTGGCGTTTGGGTTTTTCACCATGTTCTCTTGTCCTAAAAGATACACCTCACTTTCCAGGCATAATTTAATAACATTTCCAAATTTTATGAAATTTGCTCTTTTCTTTTTTTTTTTTTTTAAATACAATGCTCCCAAAGAAAAATGAAGTTACAATATAAAATCACAGCAAAAAAGAAGAGAAATGTGTAAATACAACTTTTCTATTAGAAAAGGCAGTGTCTGGGGAAGGGCTGGGAAGCAGGTACTTTTTACTTTTTTAAAACAGAGATAAACTTAAAGCCATTCACCATATTTACTCATTTAAGGGTTCAGCTAAATCATATCAGGGTATTGCACCATAGCAAGAAAAACAGAGAAAAAGGGAGATTACACTAAACTAGTTTTCTGAGGGCACAGTTTGTTTCGATGTACACACACACAAAACATCTATTTTCATGCCTTACATATGGTCATAAATAAAATTGTTGAAACACTTGTTTCTAAAGAAATTGAAGATGATTTTGTGCAAAAAAAGAAAAGCAAAACTCTCCCCAAAACAACAAAAAAGGCAAAACTATAAATGCCCCTTCATGAACAAAGAATGCTGTTTGCTCCTGCCTTTAGACTATGCCCTCTGATACACTGTGTCTTAATATACTTACTTATACTACTGTACTGTTTAATATACAACATCAACATATTCTGTTATAGCATAAATAAAAAAACTCCAGACACAGAAAACAAACCCACTGTGATTGACAGTGCATTATCATGTCATACGAACCATTTTAGATATATATACATGTACATATGTATATAAAATATTAACGATGATACACAAAACCACAGATAGGGCATGTGCATGTCGACAAGAAAAGCGACACAGAAACCCCTACACATGTGTGTGTGCACAGAGATGTTGTGAAGGCAGTGAACCTACCTGGTGATCAGAAATCACAGTTAACAGCTAAGTTCAAGGCAGCCTGAAACTCCACTGGAGCTATGCTTGCATACACAGTTAATGAACGTGGCTTTATTTGTGTTGGATTTTAGCAGAAGCAAAGAAACAAAACCACCTGAGTAATCTTCTGTCCCCTCCCCTTTATCGCTTGGGTGTCTTAAAATGAAGGGTTAAAAATATTATGGCATGGGGTATACCATGTCCTAAATCTAAGAACAGTAGGAAAGAGGTGTAAGAGCAAAAAAAGTGGAATATTTCTGTACAGTCAACATCTGGCTTCAGATGGGACATTGCAGCAGGACTGGGAAATTACTTGGTCTCTTGTTGGTTGGTATCAATCAAAAGTGGAGAGGGCTAAGAACAGCTGACTGTACCCTACCAGCTATGAAAAAATGAACCCATTTCAACCTCATTAAAAATAAAATAAAGGGGACTCATCACTGTAAGCTCGCCCCTTGAAGGTCCTCTTCAGGTCATTCCTATACAAAATATTTGGTAAAACCTCGTTGCCAGGTACAGTCTGCCTTGAAGCTGAATGTGTAGCAGGCATTGATGATAAAATCATAGCTAGGGCACAAATTCCTATGCCCACCCCCTGCACAGTGTCTCAGGCTGGAAGGAAATAAGCAATAACATCACATAAGGCAACTGAGTTATAATATAGAAGTAGAGGGGGCAACCTTTGGGCCTGTAGTTTACACCACTCTTTTGGGGGGCGGGGAGGCGTGTCATTGGTCATCGTGCATGTACCAGCCTACCTAATGTGCTAGTAATTTACTTCCACCATTGTGGGTACGTGCATCAGTCTACAGATGTTCATACACAGAGTTTCACATCTGGTGACAAAGCTATGAGATAGGCATGCACACATGCACTTTTCAGTGTAAAAACACTTCTGTGCTCATGTGCCATTTGAGGTAAATGTCTTAGTTGGCGTGAAAAGCTGAGACATGAGACTGTAAAAACATATATTTGTAATTCATTATTTCATCAGTATCTTTCCTCTAACTTCAGTGTTGTTGCCCCTGACTTACACCTGCAAAAGTGAAAGCAGAAGAAGGAGCTCTGTGTGCCTGTAATAGTTTGTATATATAGGAAATGTATATCAAATATAGCTACACATATCAGGCCAAATTGGCTGGGGTACAAGCATTCATGGTTCCAGCAATTCTTTCTTTTATAATAAATATAGGTGTTTGCATGCACTTGCGAACAGAGAACATGTACCTGTATGACAAGACTGCTGGTCTTGTTGGTTATACAGTCCTGCTTATTTCAGAATATCCATTTATTATGCAGAGTGGAAGTATTTCTAGATTAAGTTAATAAGATATAGGTTATTTTTATGCATGTTGGTCAGGAAGTATTGCAGCACCAATGGCAGATTTTTAGGCAGCTGCAAAAAATTCTTTTTTGTCCAGTCTTAAAGTATAAAAGCCTTTTAAAAAGGTATTTTTTTTATATCAACTGTGCTTGGGGTTGAATTCTTGTATTCTTAAAGTTAGAAATTTTTATTCTAACTGAAGTTGCAGTGTCTGTAGCAGAACCCACCGTGGAGTGCTGGACTTGACTACACTGCAAGTGCTACAGTCTCTGGTCTCCATTCAGCAAAACACTTTTTTATTTAACCCTAAGATTAGTTCCACTGAGGTAAAAGTAACTTGAAGCACATGGTGAAATGATCTGTTGAATAGGAAACCAGGGTTCTCAGCACCTTTGCAGGTCTTGGTCCTTCATTAAACAGCAAGTGCCAGGAAGAAAGGAGAAGGCTACAAATTTTGACTGGCTGATTTAATTCAGGTCAGTGCTTTAAAAATAATTAAGTGCAACACTTAAGAGTAGGGCCACAGAATCTACAAGAGGACATCTGTGCAAGCAAAATAGGGTTTTTTTTATATGTGAGAGAGGGACATTTGGATATTTTTCAGGCATCTTAAAAAGATGAAAAATGTGCGTAAGGAGACTTTCCTCACACGTATTTCTAGCTAGTGCTTTTCTCAACTGTACATCATACTTTTCTAAATAACTAAAACTTAAAAAAGAAAGAACAATTAAATACATTGTAACTTCTTTATGCAGAGAGAAGAGGGGCTGCTCTAACAAAAAGTGGGGTTTTATTGGGTGGGGAGAGAAAACATTTATTCAAAGAAGAGCCAACAATGCCCTTTTTCTATACATTAAATGAAGTTTATACTTCACAGAGTATATTACAAGGGTGTTCCTTCTATCTTTCACATACCTGCTTGCCTGCAAGTGACACAAACAAGGCAGCACCCTTGCAGGTGGAAACATTCTACATTTACCACCAAAGCAACTCAGAACCCTCTGGCTGCAGGGTTCCGTCCCACCCCAGCTGTCTATGAAGTCATCTGAGGTGGGCACCTCCATCTTTAGTTGAGTTTAATCTTCACAAAAGAGTCAAATAATACCAGGAAGTCAAGAAAACATATATCTGGTGTGAGACCTACGCTCAGGTGTTAAGTGAGAAAGCTTGGCCACTCCTGCCCGTTATGTCCTTGTTGGCATAGTGCGTCCTGCACATGGTTAACACTTTTGGCAAGGGAGGTTTGCAAGAAGCATCAGTTAAGGGAAGGGCTTTCAGCTATGTGACTACAAAAGGTCCTACTTAAATTACTAAAGGTTTTTGGTGATCAAACATTTTCAGTAAAAACTTTAGTACACATTTTAGAAAACTGAGATGCAATGCATGCTACCAAAAGGAAATCTTTTCTTGTGGGAGAAGACAGCTGAACTTCTGATTCTTTTGTCACTTTTACAGTCCAGCTGACTTGTGCTTTGCTGCTGTCATGGCTCATGCAGCTCCAGTAACGCAGCTGTTGAGGCTAGATCTGTGCCGGAGGAATTTTAACTCATGTGGAAACGGTGCTCCCCTCGAGTTATGTGGGAAGAGAATTCGTACCTGTCCTGGCTATGGTAGCCACACATGTTGCATTCAAAAGGATCACGGAACCCATGGCAGCCCATATGGATCGTATACATCACGTGATCCAAGAAAAGGACTCGACAGTGTTCGCACTTGTAAACTTTCACTTGCTCCCCATTGCTGCTGATCACTTTGAAAGCATCCTGGGAATTGTCAGTGCCTGCCCTCAAGACATCATATTGCCTGTTTTCTTCTTTTATAGAGATGCCATTCCTTGCATGGGGACCTATGTGATTTGTCAGGTAGATTAAACCACTGCGTTCCTCATTATTGCTCTCTGTATCTGTCGAGTCTTGGCAGCTGTTGCTGGGAGAGGCATCTCGTTCAGAGGAGACAGATTTGGCTTTGGAAAGCAGCAACAAGTTTTCCACTGCGCTGTCCTGAGATGTATGGTTGGAGCGAGCCTGATTGTCCCCAAGAGATTTGTGGAGTTGATACATGGGGCTGATAACGGACACCATTTCAGAACTACCTGGTGGTGTCTGGACAAGGGGACGCAAGGATTCTGCCCCCAGGTAACTGATGGCATTATTAATGGCCTGGTCTATAACATGCGTCTGCATAATCTCATTCTCCTTCTCATAGTTGGTGGTGGCATCGTATGGAAGATCAGGCAGACATTTCTCACCTGTAGTGAAAAATAGCCAGGAGTTAGAGGGTTGATTTCTATGTAATTAAGGAACCAAACATCATGGGTTAATAGAACAGCAACATGGAAGAAAAGAATTTGTCAAATACCACCTGAGGTATTCATAGTTCTTTAATATAGTTGGTTGAAAAAATGATTGGTTGGTGTTTTTTTTTTTTTGTTTTAACCTACAAAATAATCTGAGGTCTTTGGAAAAACAAATGGATGAAAACAGATCCTGGAACTAATTATATGGAAACTCATGGGAGCTAAAGATTGAGTGCTCCATCCTCTCTTTCTCCTTTAAACTGAACTCCTTCATCTGCCTTCTACAGTGAACAGAGGCAGGCCTTCGTGGTTAGTGAAGACAGTGAAGACAAGCACAGTTACAGCGAGCCTGGCCTTCATGCTTCAGAGCATGAAGCACATTGTCAATATCTTTGCCCCCATATATTACTAATTTTTAGTGGAAATCGCATGTTTTAGTTTTAGACCTTCAGTTTCTCACAAATAACCCACATTGGCAATGTGATTATATGTCATTTTGGACAAAAATTAACAAAATCTTAACTTTTCAATTTCTCCCCCTTCCCACCTTGTTGTTTAAATAAGCCATGGTAGACACATTACCAGAAGCTACTTATGTTTCTAGAAATTTTGTAGTGTCGAAGAGTTGTCATGTATAGGAGCAGCCAAGAACCATGGAAAAAAATTAAGAGCATTTTTAGTTGGAATATATTTTTCCTAGGAGGTAAAAAGCCCTATATAGGGCGAGATTACTTCTTACTTGTAACTTCAACTCTGATTTGGTATACCGACTATAAGGGGGGACTCTAACTTTTTTAAAATCAAACTGCACTTATGTATCTCTAGCTGGATTCCCCAGTATTGAATGCTGAGTTTCACTACAATTTCTCAAGATTCCAGGACAGAGAGGACTAAGCAAAACACAGAAGGTAAAATTTAGGAGTGGAAGAAAATGTTTAAATGCACAGATGTTGATTTTATGAACCTGAACAGTCTTCTAAAAGGGTGTAAAACATCAGTGTTCTTTTCAGGCCCCTAATAAATTTATACAAATGCAAAGGGATAAAAAATTCCCACAGGTTCCTAGGAACTATCAATAACAGCTTGTTTACAGTCTGGATGGATTTTCTAGCTCTGCAGATCTTGGGAAATCCACTGAAAGACACAAACATCTCTATGAGGGGCTGTCACCATTTCCTAATCAGAATTACATTGCTGGCCTTGGAAAGTCCTAATTTGTCTAAAATAAATGCTAATAGAAGCACAGGAAGTTTACCAAAAGATCTGCAAATTAAGTTAACAAGAATTACCCGCCCAGATTCTAGTCAAATTCACTATTCAAAGTCAGTGAAAAGCTCGGAAAGCATTTAGCATGACTCTATTGCAATGATGGGGCTGAAGTGTAGAAATTCCTGCTGTCTACATTTCCCACAAGATATGGTTTCATACTAGTTTGTCCATGTTCTGCAAGCAGAGAAAGAAACACTGAGCATTTCGTAAGTTCCTACAAGGGATGAAGGGTACAGATACCTTCTAGCTGTGCTGCACAAGCTTCTATTTCCTCTTATTTCCTTTCCCTATTATTCTGCCAATGTGAGCACCCCTCTATGTGGGTGCATTCTTTCTTCTTCCAGATTTACCCTTTCTACTGCTATAGTCTTCAGGCAAAGTTTGAGGCTTAAGATTCAAACTAGGCATTGTGAAAAACTCTTGAATTAAATATAGAAAACCTGCTAATACGAATGTATACCCTTGACTCAAGGAGTTAAAAATGAGGCCAAAATCATTTATATCGCATGGGCACTGTATACCCCTGAGAAGTGAGACTGGTCTTCATTATACACAAAATTTTGGGCATCCAGAAGGCATGATTTTAATAGCTGTTTCTTGGGTAGTCTTTGCTTTATGTAGCCTAACTAGTTGGTGGTTGGACTAAGAGGATTAAGTGCTCATAAGAGAAATTGTTTCCAAGCAGTGTCTGAAACAGAGGCAAACTTGAGGTAGGCAGGTATCATTCCTATATCTGGGCAATGCAGGTAATACTTGTACTCATTAAAAATAATAGCTCATTTCTGTGGTTATTAGAGCATAAGTAAATTAAACTGCTAATGGTTTGATGCACTTCAAGCTTTGCACTGCTCATGGTTCTGCAGCAGGTACCAAATTGTAAAAATGCATTCAGTGCCTTTTTTTTCTTTCTTTTAACCCCTCTTTACTGCCTTTTGTTTCCACATGATAAGTATGCGTCAACCTCACCTGCAGCTCTCACTCTCTGGTTTGGATGGCACAATTCTGCTTTCGGGTCTGGGAGCTACTGCAGTTTGGAATACATAGAGAATTTTACAGATAACTGGCTTAATTTGGTGAACAATCTCAGTTTTGAAAGGTAACGAATTTAGCCTTGAGAAAAATGAGCGCAGCAGCAGATCATCTTTCCCTTATGCAAAGGGTGCCATTTGCTCCTTCTTCCTGGAATTCAACATGGGATTTGGGATGACACAGTGATCTACAGGAGCAATAAACATGTTTTATTACACAAAAGCTCTCCTGACCATCCGGCCCAACCTTGTGTTAATCAGGAATGTACCTATTATAAGAAGCAGCAGGTGAGGATTGGAAAGGAAAGGATTTGGGGGCATTTTCTTGTCAGAAAAAGTCATCCTTTTGAAGTTTAGCAAATTTCCATAAATATCTGCTGCCAGTAGGTTGTCTTCCTACACCGCACCCTGAATAACTAACTGACAGGAAACTCTGCCCTCCTAAAACTCGTAGTTAAACTGGCTGTCTTTATTGTTTCTCAGGCTGACGAGAGAAAAGGAGAACGAAAAAGCTAGTTCACACCCACAGATACATTGCATATAAGATACTTGCTAGCACCTTGTAAATTTTAATACTTCTAGTCTTTCTGGAACTTTCATAGAATCAGTATTTTGCCTAATGCAATCAGATACTAGGGTGTCTAAATGAATCAGGTTGCCTCATGTAGCTGATATATTTTTGGTAACTACCTCTACTACAACTTAAGTCCTTTAAGAAGCATAAACATTTCTTATCCTTGGCTACCTCCTGCAATTCTTGCCTTTGGACTTTAAAAAAATCTTGGACTTTCATTTCAAACCTTCTGTTGCACCTCCTGATGTGCAACATCCCCTTTCCTTGTCTCAGAAATACTAATTTTCCTTTCACCCTTGTGTTCTCATTGAAGAAGGTTTACTTGGAATTTCTGTCCCATAAACTAGTCTTTTTTGGCCTTGACTTTTGACTTAAGACGTTCTTCACATGTGTTTTGTTTCAAAAACTTCAGTATTCTCTAATTGTCTCCTAGAGAATATTATAAATGAACATGCAGAGAATCATAAAAGAATCTGACTAGATATGAGTAGATGCTGTCCTCTGATCTCCCACTTTTTTATTTATGTAAGACTAACTCTACATAGCTGACAAAATACTGTCTGTGTGTCACACAAAACTCATGTGACTACTATTTGGTACAGACTTACGGAACAGAACAATATATGTGTAGCCTCCTCTTTTTTCACTGTTAAGACAAAAACTACAAGGTGTAAAAGAGCCATGAAGTTTTTGCATTATTTATAGAATGTACCCAAAGGTCTTTCCAGTATTATTCTCAGACCTGGTTTTACTTGTTTCCATGATTATTTTGGGCTGTAAAAGTAAAGTATACAGACTTTATGAAGGGATGAATAATATTATCCAGCCTGTGTACAACTACTCACAGATACTTTCACAAACACCAATATGCCCAGATCTGAATGTCATCCAAGATGTTAATAAAATAACCCTGAAAGTGTAGTCAAATGCTTTCCTAATAGGAAACATCTATTCCTATCTGCAGCTTCTTAAGGCAACTTCAGGAGCCTGTCCAGATCTTGTAGCGATCTGGTTTACAGCATTAGAAAAAAGTCAGGAAAAAAGACTTAAAATCAATCTCCAGATGTGCAAAATTAAACATGCAGAAAAGTATGCTGGAGAAGTTTGATTGTTTCGGTTTGATCTGGTTTGGTTTATTTTTACCCCAACACATCTCTGTATTTGCTTCTATAGATATAGTTAATTTAGTAAAACAAGTAAAATTAAAATCATAAAGCGAAAGTTAAAATCTTGTGAGATGGTTTTTGGTTTTGTTTTATTTTTTAGGAGACAGCAAACGTTTAACTCTTACCAACAAATTTCTGAGGCATAGAGCTCTTACGTTTGGCGACGTTACTTGCTAGTCTATCCAGCACGAGGGATCTTTCTGACCCTATCTTGCACAGGTCTTCAGCCATTTCACTCTGGTTAGTATCCTCTTTTATGACTGAAATCAAATGACATCAGAAGGGTTAGGCACGCTTGTTCCATTTTAATGGAACTATTGTCTTCAGGTTATTGTTTCTTAGTTAATGTCTTTAAGCTCCCAATCAACTGGAAGGAGAAGCTCACCACCGCAGACACAGAATAATTCTGACTCTTGTTAACAAAGTCCTTCATGCTGATCAATCTATGTACATGTTCGTGTTTCCCTCCTTTAGGATACAAAAATGAGATTGCAACTGCAAGGCATCTGCCTGTAGGCAATGTAATCCCTCCACTCTTGCTCTAGAGGCACCGTGCATTTGTGTGAATAAATGAGGTCCTAATGTTACACTGGACATAAAGGAGTTAATCTTTTCATCCTCCTGCTCTCACCCCCACCATCCCTCTGCACCTTTCTCAATGGAACTGCCTGTATAATCATTGCTTTTTCAGCAAGAAAAAGGGACAAACTTCTGATCTCCAGCAGAAGATTCATTTGCAAGCTACACCAGCTCTTCTCCTCACCCTCTTCTTTTTCCCTGGTAAATATTTCTATTGATGCAATTTTAGACTTTAAATGACAATTTAAGTCGCTAAAGTCACATCTCTAGGGGAGCACTGATATCCAATACTCAAACCTGTTTCCCAACCTCCTGCTGCTGCTGTGACACTAATGAATTAGAAAGGAGCTCAGCTCTAAGGCTCAAAGAAAAGGAGACTATTTCACGTTCACTATGTTTTACTTCAGTACTTTCCTGCAGAAAGGAAAGGGATGTTTGAAAATGCATTGTCAAAGCAATGACTATGATGTAAAGGTATTTCTGACTTCCAACATCTAAAGCAAAAATGACATGCAGCAAGATCACAATGCAACTGATTAACTGATTTTGTTTTTGTTTTTGTTTTGGGGGAAGAGGTGGGGGGATGAGTTGGCAAGAGAGGTCAGATACAGCTTCCTGTATCTGACGGGGGTATCTGAAAGGGGTTAATTTTACTTTTACCTGTTACTAGGATACAGGTATTTTTCCTGAACTAGTTAGCTGCTATTAAAGGAAGATGCAAAAGATGACTTTTAGACTTTGATTCTCCAAGCTGTTTCGATTAGGTGCACCACTCTGCTACCTTTTGCCTTCTGTGCCTACTGAGAATTTGTTTTATCACTGGGTTTACCGGCTCACAGAATCCATTACTCTGGCACCTGGGTGTTTCCCAGTAGTGGAGAACATGCTGTTCCTATGCAATATTATTTTGGCAATATTGAATT
Organism: Coracopsis vasa; assembly: GCA_026283785.1. NCBI lineage: Eukaryota > Metazoa > Chordata > Aves > Psittaciformes > Psittacidae > Coracopsis > Coracopsis vasa. The sequence continues at coordinate 10,810 of JANHGB010019242.1, forward strand.
GAAGGCTTGTCTTCGCGAACGAAGATTTTGGAAGGGTTTTAACCATGCACACTGCAGTCGCGAGCAGGCCTAAAAGGTCAATGTGGGATATGCAGGTCCGAGTGAAAAAGGGCTATCTGGTTTTACGTGATTTTCCATACAAGAGTGTCATCTCATGGGAGTTTAAAGCGATCAAATGTCCTGAACCGCCTGCAGTCAGGGCTGAGTCTGCAGCTCCCAGTGCACCTTTATCACCTGCTGTTTCGTCCCTTGCCTGTCGCTACGGGGCTGTGCGAGTGTGAGGAAACCCTTCGAGCCTGCGTAGAGGATTTTTCAGGTGAGGCGCAGCGTGTGCGGAACTGGCCTCACCCTTTACACCTGAGGTTTATCTGCCAGGGCCTAGATAACTATATACCTCTACCATGAAAGGATGATTGTGAAAGTTTCATTGTTCCTGAAAGACGTGAAATCAGGGTCTGGTGGATAATTAGAAGAAGCAGGTGAAGTGTCCTAGACGACAACACTCTACAATACCAAACTGAAGAGTACACAACTGATTCTTGAGTCCCTGCTGCAGTAACACATACTGCAGTGACAGTGACAGTAAGCATCATGGAATCATGCCCCAACCCCATAAGATACTGAAGACTGTGACAAATGTAAGATATGAGCAGAATTTGATCATGAAGTTGAAGAAGAGTAAAAGGCATCAGTAGTGCCTAGTCATCACTGAACAAGCATACGCCAGCATCTTGTGCTGGCTAAGGCTTCAAGATACCACTTCAGGAAGAGACAGAGAATGTTTTAAACCATCTTGTTCAACAGGGAAACAGATGATTGAATGCTAGTTAAAAGTAGAAATGATCAAGAAACATCTGGTTAGGGTATAATAACATTCCATTTCTAATCAATTTGAGAGAGGGTAAGTCATGTATTTAACACTCAAACTTTAAAAACTGCTATACAGAAAAGTAAAAATGACATACTAATTTCAAGCCTTTGCAACTGAACCCCCCTGAAATTTCTTACCACCTGATAACTATTTTTCTGTAATTTGGTGTCTATGAACTGAAAAAAATATCATTTTATCTTTTCAAACAAAAATCCACAAGTGACTGAAGAATTGCAATTGACCCTTTTTAAACTTTGTAAACTATGTCTTCTGTTACTTTATATAGGCCTGGTAAGACTTCAGCCCACTTCCATTCAACTCAAATGCAAAACTCCAAATAATACCCATAAGAGAAGAACTTCACACAGACAGTGAGATTCTAGTCCTCTGAAATAAGAATTTTGGCATTAAATTCACCAGGTTCCTAATTTCATGCTGAACCTCCTATCTTAAAGAAAGCAGACAACAGTTAAAATATGAATAATATGAATAATCTCTTGCTCCCCTCCCTACTCTCTTTGCTGGATCTTTCCCTTATTGAAATACTTTATAATATATCAATTATATTTCTTAGATTTACAAGCTGGTAAAAAGCTTCTACCAGTTCAGGTCCTTTCAACTGATAGTTTTTCTAAGTACACTGCACAAAGTATTTTGAAAATGCTGTACAAAGCAATCTCAATCTGGCAGAATATCAAATCAGATATTCTGGCAGAATTTTGTATAAACTTTTTTGAGTCTGAAAGGCCTAAATTTTGACTCTAATAGCTCTATATCACACCCTGAAATATTATAAGAACAGTGGTAGTACAGCTATTTGGTTTTCTAGATATAATGTAGGATGCACTAAAAATACCAGAAAGACACCCACTCATTCTCAACTGTTTCATTTGTACATTTTCATCTTTGAGTTTATAAGGGAAATAATGTAAAATGGCAAAATGGGAAAATGTTATGTTTGCAGTGAAGTAGAATAAGTTAGAATGAAAAATACTAGGAAAGATGCAGGGAAGTTTCCTCTCTTAGATACACAAACAAATTGATTTATTAGTTCTGAGAACTCAATTCATTTAAGAGTGAAGTTTTTGGCTGGATATAAGGTCTAAACCCTGAAGTTAATCCTCTATTTCTTTTTTTCCTAATTTGAAAAAGCACTCCTATTATATTAAATATGGGTTTATATAATACTTTCAGTATATGCAAGGAAAAAGTAATTCTTCCAAAGCACTCATGAATTCCACAAGTTTTCATCCCACTGAGATATTAGTCCTAAGTTAGTGTAAACTCTCCTGTCATGATTCGCTACAAACAAAAGTCCATCTCTAAAATGGTATTATTCCTTATCAAAGTTTATGATTCCTGACATCAGTTTCATCGGGATATTTTTGCTTACTAAGACTTTAGTAGTAGTTCAGCTACCCATTCACACAGATTTTCATGTTCTGTGTGCAGGCATTCAAATCCATGTGCCAGACACTGAAAATTCAAATACAACACAGAATATTTGCTTCTAAATCCTGTCACCTCTTTAAGGAATAAGTATTGTCACCTACTGTGTATTACATTGAGCTTTTCTATTTATACATACATTCTCCAGCCCCTCAATAAAATTAGAAGGGGTGCTGCCCTAACATGCTGTTCGCTAGAAGCATCTCAGCTGTATTTGCTGCTATCATTATGTGCATATACTTTACATTATTTGATAGCATGTAAAAACATATTCAGGTTCTGTCCAGATATAAAATATTAAATGAGGCATTATTGCAAATAGGTCAGAGGCAACCTTTCATTTTCATAATTTGAAAAGCCAAATAACATATGCAGACAAGACGAAAAGGGTATGCAAGAAGTGTAACTTACTGGGTGGGCTGAAACTCCACCACAGAAGATGGATCTTATATTCTCTATCTAAAACTGCACATGAAAGGGGATTTTGTACGGTTATTTACTGCGATGAATCCCAGATAGAACTTTAGGACCTTTATTAAAAACCAAACCAAACCCCAATACCTGCTTGCTGTATTTCTCGGCATAGTTTTAGATTTTATATTCTCCAAGAAATGGACTTTACCTTCATCATAAGGCTGGTATCTCAGAGAAGCACAACAGTTCATCACATCCCCCAGTTTTCTTTTAAAAAGGAGGTTGGGAAGAAATCTGTCAACAAATTATTATCCTTTCTGGATTGTCTCAGAGAGACAAACTATATTAAATGCCTCTGGCTTCACGTTCTCATGCTTGAAAAAGTGGGATCAGAGACAGACGGCTCATCCTTGTTGAGTTGGTACCAGTGGTCAAGTAAGCCCTTTAAGCTGTGCCTGGGAAGGGCAGAAGGTGTGCAGTGTGGAAGCTTCTGCAGCCCTACCCAGAACACTGATATTAAGCCTTTGTTAAGAATACATCCACAGGAGTACGGCAATACAGGACTCGGGACAAAAGAGAAAGGTAGTAAGATGATGTGGTCATACTGTCTTGAGATGGTGAACTGAAATTTCCGTGTCTTGCAAGTGTTTTGCTACACACCTGAGTTTTACTTTGGCTTTTTGTTTGAGCTAAAAAAACCCAAGACAACAGCCAAATATTTATCAAATATAGAATAAATACAAATACAATATCATACATATGGGGTGGAGGTGTGCCTCCCTAATGCAAAAGATGCCTCAAATAGTACTACTGTTCTTTTCGCACTCATTTTTCTGTGTACATGACAGGGCAGTTAATCCCCAAATGGACTTGTTCATTACCTGAATAAAGGCTGCTTGAGATATTCATGGTTTGCAGGTAGTTATGACAGCGTTCTTTATGTTCTTCCAAAGAACTGCGCTGCTTATAGCTGCGACCACAGTATCCACATTTATGAGGTTTGCCAACTGCAGAAAACACAATCAATGGAGGGATTCAGATGAGGTATTCAACAGTCTACTAATAATGGTAAGAAGAACAGGAAAAAAAAAACATCCTAAAAATAAACCCCATGCTGTGGCGAACTGAAGGAAGATTTTGTTAAAAAAAACCAAAACCAAACCAACCAAAACTTAAAAACTTAACCCCAAACTTATGGAAAACTAGCTGATTATCTTCATATCAATAGGCCAGTTCTGTGGGTGCTGCAAGCTGATTTTAGATGATTCACATCAGATAAAGACTGAGACATTAAACCTTCAAAAATGGCATCTGCACAAATTAGAAACTGAGACACCTTCAAAAGTCTGAGTATAGTTGCTGTAGTGCCTAGCTCCCACAGAGACTACCGTTGGAGAACTGACAGCGTAGGTAGAGACACCTGCCCATGACTGGAGGTCAATTCTGACGTAACCACAATCAGCTCAGCCCTTTTAGGACAATGTTAGATTTCTGCTTCTGGAAATTCAAGAGGCATGGCATGACAAAACATTTTCTGTACTACACCAATCCAGATGTAGGTAGTTACAGGAATTTTGCAGGAACAATACAGTTTCATAGACTTGTGGACCTGAATTTTCTGTCTTAGCATGACAAGACTGTCACCTTATATGTGCTTTTACAGTTTTAGATGGTTACACAGCTTAACTTTCAGATTCCATTTACAAATTCTCAAGTTTAAATCAGACTCAGACATTCAAGTTATTTTATAATGTATTGATATCAATTTGGCAATTGCAAGAACTAATCGCAATCTATAGTTCATGCATTGTCTCTTTAGCTACCGAATCTTCAGTTTGCCGAAAGTGTCTAGGTGTAATTTCATGTATGAAAGATTATGTTTAAAATTGTGCAGCAATGAAAATCAGTAGCAATAAGGAGAGAGGCAAAGTAGTATTTTAAAAAATATGCTTTCCTGAGTTGGGCCAGGGCTGGACAGAAGTGGAAATTATTTTGGACATCTGGGACCAACACTAGGGATCTTATTATTTAATGTGTGCTCTAGAGAAGAATTTCCTTAGTTTTGTGCAACACAGAAATGTCACTGTGAGAGCTCCCCTTCTGATACCCAGAACTTAGTCCCAAAGTCAATTTCACAAGTAAAGTTACCACTGTCAGTTCCAGCATTGTGTTTTGGAGGTCTATCCAAATAGCAATTTGTATTTCCAGCCTAGCTTGGGAAACTAGATGAGACAACACTCTGCTTTTAAAGGCACTTTGAAGGCGCTAAGTTGGTTTTCCTTCACAGAAGGTGTATGACTATGGCTTCTGTCAAACAATGAAAGGCCCATGGTAACGAAAAGTGCAGCTGTTAAAAAATATTTATTCAATATACTGTTGAGACAGAACACTGAAAAACTCTGAGAGTCCTCTTTTTTTGAAGATTATTATCTTTCTCTCTCCCACCCTCTCTCTCCTCCCCGCTCTTTCTCTTTCAAAGTAGTTGCAATAACAAGGTGTTACAAATAACTGCTGCTAAATGCTGTAGGTGGTATTCACTCCTTAGGTCGAGTATGACTACCAGACTGGAGGTTTTTGAGACTTCGTAACTAGAAACCTACTCTGTTTAGAACTTACATTATCTCTATATGCTGGAAAATGCCACCCAAACCCTAAACCAGTCCATCAGTTTTAATTCATGTTCGTAGTTCCATGAAATGGATTACTCACATGAAGCCTGTAAGATGAAACCCAAATACAGAAACTTTTAATCAGCAAAGAAGTATGGGAAAAGAAACATGATCATGAGAATGAGATGTGTTTCGTCATTTCTTTGCTGTTAAAACACTGTGGCCAGCTCACAGCTTGGTTAACCCCAACATGGGGCTACTCGCCTCCCCAGGGTGAGAAGACCTTTCGGTCTTGGGGGTCACAAACACCTCTGTCTTCTCAATGGGTACAGTGATGAGTGCCTCTGGATGATCCTACACCTTCACTTACCCGAGTGAGTCCTCAGGTGTCCCGTAAGGGCATCCCTGCGACGGCAGGCATAGTTACACAGGTGACACTTGAAGGGCTTTTCACCCGAATGCAACTTTATGTGGCGCAGAAGGTTGCCCTTCTGCGTAAAGGAGGCTCCGCACTGATTGCACTGGAAAGGACGTTCTCCTACAGGGAGAAGGATAAAATATGTGAGAACAAAAAATCTTAGCGGTAACAAGAGAAAGATTTCAGTGAGAAAGTTGTTTTCTCACTGCTGCTCTGTGACTTCCACCGGCTGCAGGTTTGATACAACATGAGGCTTTCAGACTAAACCTGCCAGTTTCTTAATGCTTCACTGGCTGGGTCAATTTGATCTGAAAATCTAATTTTTTTTTTCTAAATCAGAATGGCACATCACAATGCAAATTCAAACTCATTTAAATAAAGTGACTGCAACATTTTGTGTTGAAGAGCCACTCTTCCTGATCAGCAGTTTTGGAATAAACCAATATCCAATTTTGCATGTTGTGGCATTTGGTGGGGTTTTTAATGTGGCTTTTTTCAAAGGGTCTTTAAAATATGCCACTGAAGCAGCAAAATAAAAAGGAAACTCATTAAAAATGCATTTCAGGATCACAAGTTCATTTCAGCGTTACATTCTTATATTTAAATGAAAGGCACTTCATTATAACAGTTATAATAACTTCTTTTCATTTACATTTTCCCTGTATTTTCCCTTTCAATTTCTTCTCCATTACCTGTCTGTCCCTAAGCAGCCAAATCAGGAAGGAGACAGAGAAAGAGAAAGAAAGAGAGAGAGTAAAATCACATAAGTTAAGACAGTGCAAAGGAAGCTCTGTACTTCCATGCTGAAGTCTCAACCCTTCTAGGCCAGGTATGAGCAGAGGAGCTGTACAAATGGCCTCTGCTGGTCTATAGTTTGAATGGACATGGGATAAAACTTGGAGACACAGCCTTGATTTGTCTAAACTGGAGCCTGCTATTAAGGAAGTGAATTAACTAGACTTTGCAAAAACTAGTATGGCAGTTGCTTGCTTTTTAGTGCTGTTTAAAATCAGTATGTTCATTTATTCACTTAGCTGTTTTTTTTAAATTTAAGACATTTGAAGCCTTTTCTTAAGTCAGTGGGAAATAAAATATGTTTCCAGTTGTACCAGGTAGGAGAAAAGGAAAATTTATATATGAGAGTATTCTATCAGCAGGAACCTTTCCTGCATGCCCATTTCTCTGTAGCCCTCGACTAAGTCAAATTAGCCTTTGAAACTCATTTGCTGAACTCTGTTTCTCTTAGGCATAAATGTAATCTGCTCTAGTAATTATGACACACTGTCGGTATTAGAAATAGCCTAGAGATGACCTATTCTTAGTTTTGATTTTCTTTATAGAACAGTAATATTGAATTTAAAATTTCAGTGCTGAAGTTAAAATATATATATAAATAAATACAAGTTAAACAGTTTCTTTCCCTCTCTCACTTAACTATCATGTATTATTTTGCACACCTAGGACCAATTTACGTGTCCATACATGATATATATGCAGCATTGTAATTTCTGACTTTTGGGTAATGCAGTAGAACAGCTGAAAATCAATTAGACAGCCACACAGTAATAACCCCAAAATCTGTAAACTCAACCATCAGGGCTGGTAGATTTAGCATTCAGCAAACAATAAAAGTAATCTGCTTTATAGCAAGATATTACCTTTGATCAAATAGCTGCAAGCAGGTCAGCATAGCCCCTGTCAAGCCAGATGAGCTCACTTTCTTTGTCCATCAAGTAGCTGTATTCACTTAAACTATATCTGCAACTGGTTCAACTGGGGTGGCCCACAAAAATGCCAGAATGAGCCTTATAGATTTTGCAGTGTACTTCATAAGCCATGCACAGTATTTGTTAGGGGAAAAAGAAAATGGGTAAGAGAGTGTCTGCTTTACTGCTTATTCTTTGAGCCAGTTACTCAGCGTGGAAGGTATTTTTCAGAAATGGACTGAAACAGTACTGAAGAAGTCAGTTTGTCATGGGGGACACAAATTCAGAAGAAATGATTAATTCTTACTAAAGAGCTTTTTGAGCATTCATTTCTGTTATTTTTACTCAAGAGGAGCGTACAAGGAGAAAACAAGGATCGTAGAAGTACTCCAGGAATGAAATGTAAAGCAAAGTAACACAAATCTATCTCCAGCCTACAGCTTTCGCTATTACAGGGTGAAATCTTGCGCTGTGTGGAGAAGACAGGCAGATGGAGCATTTCAAATGAGACTGCTGCATTTCAAATATTTCTACAGAACTTACAGTTCTGTAATGGATCAAATGTAAGAGAACCCGCACGTACATTGCTGTGCAAGTAAAATGACACCAATACAGCAAGTTCCTGAAACTATGTGTAGCTTGACTGGCCCTTGGTTGTCCATGCTGCATCTACCCGGGTGGGAAAAGCCTGGCTTGTGAGACCAGGAAAGCTCCTAGCCCTACTAGGATGGAGATGGTCACTAGTGGAAAATTACTGATTGTGGCACTATCCTCCCAAAATAGGAAGGATGGGAAGAAAAAATGTTATGCATCTTTTATTTAAACAGTCAGCTTTGTGTGCCAGTTCTGAACAGCACATGTCTATCCTGGGCCAATTTCACCCCATGCTGAGTAACTATTGACTAATATGGGCCAAGAAGCAAAAACTGCAACGGGAGCCTCGAACTGAATCAACCACCATTGGAGTGATTTGCAAGCTTTAGTGGCAGCACGGGCCCTGGGCTACTTATTCAGTGAAGGATATTGATCCTCTTAATTGAAATATTTATTATTTCTTAAACAATATAATGACAAAATCATCCAATACTCAGAGACATGCATAGCTCTTTTCTCTTTGCTTTGTTTTGTTTGGGCATTAGTTTTCTAAATAAATTGGAGACATTCAGACCCAACTAACAAGACATAAGTGAACTAATTGGTGACTTACTTAAGTTAAAGACGTGTACATGTAAGGAGGGTCTATATATACCTATGCACACACACATATATATGCACATATACATAAGCACACCATGCACATACATATGTGCACAATGAGCAAGCGAAGCCTGAATCTATATCCTGAGGTCTCAGCACCAAGGAGCAGAAGGGGATTTCTCTGTCCTTTCTAGATTGTATTTTTTCTAAACATCAAGCAAGATAGCAGCAAGCTGGAGAAAATCAATGTACTGAAAGCTTTGGGGAAGGAGAGTGAGAAGAGTCAGGCATCTGTGAGTGGGATTTGCTTCACAGATGGGAGCAACAGGTAAGGTGCTAGGAAGCAGTCAGTGCTGTACAGCTGCTAGTAGACAGGAGGGGGCAGAAATATCAGGTGCTGCGCTGCATATCTGCATTTGGCAGGTGTATTCATTTAAAGTAATTATGCCTTTTATCAGGTCAGGAAGTCATTTTATTTTGGCACTTTAGCATGCTAGAGTTTTGTTCACTTATCAAATATTTATTTAAGGAAGCCTCACTGCATATGCAGGTTTTACATGAATTAGCAGCAAAGTAATTCATTTGTGAGGCTTATTCCTTCACCAGGCATGTATTGAAATAGGGTTTGGCATAGTCAGTTAAATGTCTGTAATAGTATATCCCATTTCTCTTTAATTTTCACAGTGCAGCTGAAAGGAAAAGCAGTCACCACAGTTTCCCCATGATGTCCCTTTAATTTGAACTACCAGCTCTGAACCTCCACTCCCTTGCCAGGCCCTGAAAAAATGCCTAAGAGGCTGCTCAGGAGAGCAGCTGACGACAAGGCTGGAGGTAAAGCAAAGGCTTTCTTTCCATGGAAGGACTGTGGGGTGCAACTTCACACCCTTTAGTCTTATTGAGTGTAAAAGAAGGGGATCCTGTTGAGCAAAGTGCAGCTCATGGGGTGCTCCCATTACAGGTTTTAACAATATTCCTTGATTAAAAAGAAGGTCCCGTTGGCAAGAGGAGGGCTCTGTAATGGGTGGAGAAGTCTTAGACCGACAGCAATGGTGTGGTAGCATCCTGAGCACCCTTGGCAGGCACATGAGCCCCTCTGCCAGGTAGGGTGTTTGGGCATCTGGAGGTCTATGCCAGGGAAACCAGTGAGGTGGCCCCTGGTGATGCTGTCATGGGGGACAGGCAGCCCAGCTCATCCCCCAGAGACTCAGCGTGCCAGGTACCAGTCAGTGCCCTAGAAGCAAAAGCAGCTCTGCCCACTGCTTCCCTAAAATCAGGTGTGCTCCATAAAGGCCATTCAGCCCTAGTGCAAACACTGCCTTTTATCCACAGGGACCCAAAACAGCCCCTCCAAATGCAACAGCATACTTTAATTAAACAGGAGCCTTCTTAAACAAGCACAAAACCTTCTACCTCTAAATGCATTTTAAGTTGTAACACTTTATTTCAACTACTACAGCATCCTCATCAAGCCTATGGGTCTGTTTAAAAGGCCTCATGTCCGAGTCATTTTCCATATGCATTTATCAACTTTTAAAGGATCATATTAACATTAAATTAAAAAAAAAAAAAAAAAAGGAAACAATAGATCAACAAGCACTTTTTTATATCTAGGAAGTAGGCTGCAACCTCTCTTCTGAGAACTAGATGTGGTTTTTCCAATAAAGATAATTATCTGCTCTTCCCTGACAGGGGGATTTATCGTATTAAATTGAAGGCTACTTTGAAGCAGGCAATGTAACAGCATTGCTATCACCAGCACGCTTCTGAGCATGGCTAATCCATGTTACACTTACAAGTCACACCCTTCCAGAGCTTGAACAGCCACAGTTACAACAGACAGCACTGGAGGGGGTGGACAACACTCAGGGTCTTTTTGTGGATCCTCTCCATTACTCTGAAAATAATCTGCTAATCTCATTCCTTAGTAATTCTGGGGAAATCACTTAAGCACGACTGTGGGGATGCAGGGGAAAGTATCTTTGTGTTTCAATAGCTGGACTATTTCAGTGGAATCTAACCATCTGACAGGTTATTCTCACCTTAAAAATATTTTTAAATTCCCTCTCATTTGAATATTCATGCAAAAATGCCAAATACTTTGTTTATTTATATTCAAAGTAACTTGTGTAGCACAACAGTACAGTTCAGTTTTCCTTTGACTATGAATGACCTTAGATTTTATACTGGAAGCCTGATTTTCAGACAACTTATATCATGTAAGATGAGACTTACCCTCATCTTTACTTCTTCATTTGTATCAGCGTCTTCATTTTTTACATTCTTTAGGACTAGTTAGAATTAGAAAATTATGGCAACAAGATTCAAAGAACTGATAATGAAAAGCCATACATATGGAGAACGTCATCTTTACATGTCTCTTTTAGTGTCCCAGTGGAAAGAAATCCTTTAGTCCAGATTTGACCAGTGGCAGTACTTGGTTTTACTTCATGAAATATTTGACATAAAATTAACTCCTTTTTTACTGTCAGTATAGTTCCCTTAATATTTATTTTTCCAATTCTAATCACTGATGCATAATGAGTTTTGTTGCATTCTTGGAAACATAAGAACTGGGTCAATTTCAGAGTTAGCCACAAAAGAGTTTTTCTTCAGCAATCCTTTAAAATATCTTAGAAATAAATTTATTTTTTTTTAATTTGATTTTTCATGTAGCTTCAAACCAAGCAAACAGTTTCTAGCCCGACAGATGGAATTCCGTCAAAAAGAAATTTCAATTCCTGTGCAGTCCGAAATGATATAGCAAAATAACTGAGTTTCAAATGCCCACCGATGCTACATTATCTTACAAGAGGGAACATGTGCGTGATACAGAAAATAAGTCTTAGTTCCTAAAATGTGGCCAGTTCTTGCCAACTAAAGGAAAAACTATGGCAGGCCTTACCAGTGTGGCTTCGTTTGTGAACCATGAGCACATTGGGACCGATGCAAATTATCCCACAGATATCACATTTTAGCTTTCCGTTAGGAAGTCGAATGCCTCCAACTCCTGACATAGCCTTGCTGCCTGGGCCATTGTGTGAGCCATTCATTTTCTCTCCAGAGGAATCAAGCATTCGTAAATCCTCCGCACATTCTTCCCCATTCATTTCACAGGCACGCCCATTCTCTTCATCACTCTGAGTCTCTATTTTAATATTACCAGCTGAAAAAAACAATAGAGGATGCCACTCAGTTTTGTTACAGAATACATATGGTGGCAAACAAACAATCACATCAAAGGAGATAACTTGCAAATAGCATGTACAATATACCTAAATAACAAAAGCTACAAACACGACTACATTTCCATGGGCAATTTGATGAGTTTGTAACACATGAAGAAATGAACAGTGAATATCAGTGAGACAAATACAAGGCATCCAGGGAACTGGGAACCCAAACAACATTACAAGTCTGTTCTTAGATCACTTTGAGAGATTTGCATTTGTAATGTTCACTTTGACAATTCAGGATAATTGGAATTGAACTTTAAATGAATCCAATTTACATGGATTTGTCCAAAACAGTTGTGAAAGCAAGTAACTCATCAAAGAAAATGGATGAAAATTAACTGAAAATGCAACATTCTCCACTTGGCAGGAAGATCCCGAAGGTTGTACTGAACCCAAATATTTGTCTTGCAGTTCTATGGGGTAAATAAGGACAATGGGAAAGTGAAGAATACAAGCACTGATCAGGAAACCAGGGTGGGGAAGGATGGAATGAAGAATTTAAGAGCAGGAACTAGCATTACAGGAAATTATAGGAGGGATAATTGTGGTTTTAGGACAGCAGGATTAGGATCACTGAATGAGAGAAGAGTATCTCTACAGCCATGAGATACTAGTAAAAAACCCAGTCAAATCAACAAAGGTGGGTGAGAGAACTGTTTTGACTCTATTGGATAAGTCCTTTGTGTTATAATCCCATAGGTGATAACTGCTTGAAGTTAGAAGAATTCAGGTATAAATTTGACATAGCTTCACTACATTTGATAGTGTAAATTAGTAAATTTCGTCTGATATGAGCACAGCAAACCTAAGTGTTATGGAAAAGGGTCAAGATTCAGATCAGTTAATGCCAATAGTCATTCTTCTTCTCTCCACAGGACTGTATGATGTTTTGTTTAGAATAAATAATCCTTATAGTTATTTCCGTCTTTTCTGTTGTTACAATTCGGGGTGAAAAATTAGTTCTTCATTTCACTGCCCCAAATCTTAGTTTCCTTTCAGTGAAAAACCTCTTCCTTCACCCTGTCCAAAAAAGGAGAGCATTTACTTTAGTGCCTAGGTGAGTGCATGAGAGGTCTGTTTCACCCAAAAAAGATCAAGGCATTTCCTGTTATGGAATAGTAGTTTCACGATATGGATAAGTGGTGGTGTACCAATGACATAACTAAGCTATGGACAGTATTACCTCAAGATGTGAAAAACCTTGACATTCATTTGAAAATGAAAGGTTTAACAAACTATTCTCTGCTACATCCTACAACCTCCCAGGTGTCCCAGGAGGATTGCATGGATGTGACTGACAAAAGTGTTAGACTCAAAATCCTACTGGGAAACAGGATGAGTGTAAAGGTCTTCACATTTCTTAACACTGCCTAGCTGGACACAGTCTATAAAGTTTACCAATCTAAGCAGCATTTTAAAGATTTTTCAAATATTGCATTTTTAACAGAAAACATATGCAAGACAGAATGAGTGCACACCATAAATAGCAGGTTTTCCTTTAAAATGTATGCCCTAAAAAGAGGAGTAATTTAGAGATATGGGGAAAAAAAATCAATGACCAAACAGTGTTTTACAAAGGGGGCATGACTGGCTAAACAGAAATGACCTACACTATTCTGCAAATTTAGTAGACTACAATCCTGTACTTCTGTTTTCACCATGGCGAATGGAAGCAATATAACTGTTTGGCTTGAGCACATGACAGATTTTACATAATTCACACCCCATTGTTTTAATTTTAGTTATAATAATAATAATAATTTGAATGTAAATATATTTATACAAAAAATTACAGACTCCTTGCCTGCCAGGGATCTGGAGAATGTGGCTTTTGAAGTAGGCTTTGTCTTAAATTGAAATAATATGAACAATACAAATATGAACGAAACAAAGCAATCAAACTGCTGAAGCTCTTTCTTTGGTAGCGTATGCAGACAAATTTACAAAAAAAAGGTAGCGTATGCAGTACATTACTGAGAAGTGAAATGACACAAATAAGAATTATAGAAGTCAGAACTAGGCAGAAATGCTCTATAGTGAGCTGAGTTTGCAATATACTTACGGGAAAAAGATTTGGGAATTATTGCATGAAAGTCCCTAAAGCCTTCTGCCCCGTATACAGCTGCAATAAAGAAGGCAAACAGGATGCTGGTTTGTGGTACTGCTATCAGCAAATGTAAAAGAAGTTGACATTATTGCCATAAGAGAAATACCTAGGAGAAAGACAGAGCTATCATCATAGAAGCAACACAAGCAGTTTAGGATGAAGCAGGAACAGCAGCAGGACAGTTGGCAGGGGAATCCTGACCTGCTCAGAATGACTCCCATTTGTAAAAATGCCCTTTACTTCCAAAGCATCCAACAAGTTTTATCATGTTTTCTAAATTCATAACCTCTTTTGGTTATTCCGCTCACCCACAGGTTAACTCTTGCTGAAGTCAAGAGGAACTTTTGCTGAAGTGTCTCAAAAGGGTCAACAGTAGCAGAGCACCTAACACAGCCTTCTCCTGACCCCAGGGAAACTGCAGGCCCCTGCAGTGCAAGCTTCCTCTCAGGAATTATTTTTTGCCAGCATGCCTGCTTTGTGTGCCAGAGATGTCTTCTTTCTACATCCTTGTTTCTAGTCACTGCACTTATAAAAAGTGAAATTGCATTGTTTTCTGTTCATGCTGGCTGATCTTATGCAATGGAAGAAGAGGGAGTTCAGTTTTAAATATGTATATATACTGTTGTATATATTGGCATATTTTTTGTTTGCATTTCTAAGGCTTGTCCTCATAATGTATCTACACAAAAGTAGCTGCACAGACACACTATACGCTGTATATTATGTGTAGCCACGTGCAAATTAACATGCCATGGGGCACACTGATACAAGTAATGATGGAGTTCACTCCTTGACATGAGCAACGATAGGGATATTGATTCAGTCAATCTTCACTAGGGCTCTCCGCAGCTATGCTCCTGGACTGCCATAGCTGTGCTGCTCAATGAATGTCCCCACGCAGATGAAGCCAAGCATTCAGGATGCCCTTACAAGGACATCCATTTGGTAGCACAGCTCATGGCAGGGACTGTGTTCAGGTGTGGAGCTCGTTTGCCAGTGAAAGCTGATGGATGGTGGGGCCACCTGCCTCACCCTGGGTCCTCATGGAGATTTTATAGGCCTAATTAACAAATAAAATCTCTTCATGTTCAAACTCAGCACTTTTTGCAAACCTGTTTTCCAGATGAAAACTAGTGAAAAAAGCCCCACTGACGTAGGAAACACAATAGGAGAAAGACATCAGTCCAGTAGAAACACTAAGAACTTCTATTAAATCTGAATGAGGAATGGGAATGCAGGCTATACATTTTTCTTTTTTTTTTGTGGACTTAGACTGAAAATAAAATCAACAGTGTTTTCTATTTCTTTTGTGAGAGAGGTTCCTGTCCCTCCCTTGCTATAGAGGGAAAAATCACTCTTGGAGCACTGATGATGTGACAAATACCTGGGAAACAGGCTTTTCAGATGCACTGATCAAAAAAAATACTCAACATTTGTACAGGTTTCTCAGACAGTTACTTGATATAGTGTTTGTAGAAATAATTTGCGTGCCCATCCACACACATACATGCAGACATTAGTTAGCTCTATGACAATTAATGGTAATAATTTCTCACTGGCTCTTGTAACACCATTAAGAAATTACTCATTAAACAATTCAATTTGGTTGGAGATGACCTTAAAAGACTCTGTATTTTCTTCTCTTTGTTCATATTAGTGAAATTCAGGGGAGTTTAATACAAACCCTTTTATTTGTGCAAGGAGTGTGGTATGCACCAGTGTCATTGAAGTGACAGCTTTCCCCTACTCATTTTTACCTACTCAGAGTGTGGAAAAGTTACCCAAAAGCAGGGCACTGGGTGGGTCTCTCCTACTCTCTGAGGTTTACTGGGAGCTTCAGTCAGGATTTTCTGAAGAACTTTTGAAAATAATGTTACAAAGACTGTTCTGTATTCTATGGTAAAAGGTGCTTTATGCAAATCTTTGGAAAAAGAAAAAAAATGTCATGTCAAAGGGGAAAGGGGTGATATGATCTATCACTGAAGAGCAGTGTAGCTGGCTCAGCACGAGATTCAGGCTGAGACAGTCGGGAAGGCAGGATGGAGGGAGAGGAGAAACACTTCCCTAGAAAGTGTTGAGCAATGCGGAGAGGGAAGGGAGCGATTTTGCAATGAGTCAAAGAGTTAATAGTGGGGAGAAAGGAGAAACCAAATGGACCTCCTGGGAAACAGGATGTGGATGGTGGCTTTTAAAGGGCAGAGAAACAGGCAGCTGGAAAAAAAGGCAAATGAAGAATTAGTAATTTGCTTCCAACCCATTGCCAGTTTACCACCTCTTACAGTTATGGGACTTCCTCCCAGATGTAAAATCGTTTTGGCTTTGGGAGACTTTGGCACTGGTACAGGTTTAAATGGACAAAATCACATTTGGAAGGGGGCATTCACCTCCCAAGACATATTCTTCTCCAGTGGGAATTTTGTTGCTGTTGTTATTCCAAGACAAGTCAGAAGTATTTTGCTGATATTAGTTGATGTCTAAATGGTAGTTTTAAATATCAACAAGAGTTTTGTATGAAGGCATCATAACTATTCAAGCAACAGACAGATGAAGTTGCAAAAATACTGGCTGATTTGACAGTGCATAAGCACTGTTATGGTATGGAGGAGAAAAAACACTACAAATCAGAGAAAATGTTGTAAAAAAGGCAGAAAAGATGCAGAAATCCCTATCAGGCCAAACTAAATCACCTCAGCATGTCAATATGTGTCAACAAAAGCAGCCAGAATCTCTTCCTCTTTACATAGGTGCAAACCCCAGAAAACAGAATATTGCCAGCAATTCCACCTGTTATTTCTGATGTAAGACATAACTTCTATTCTGTTTTGTTACAGAGTACCAAATTCTAGCACTTTTTTATGACCTGAAATCCCACTTTTCTTTTTAAATCGTAGTTGTTTACTGTGGCATCAGCTGTGTTCTTACCAAATAAGAGCACTGTGGACAGAGGGTGCCATTCTCAGAAATAAGCAAGTATTTTGTCGACAGAATATTTAAGGAGTCAGTATTCACTGGGTAGGCTTGACAACAACAAAGACAAATGCTTTAACTTAAATTATGTTTCCATTAATAGTATCTTTCCCTTATAAGCTTCTGAAGTGATATGAAGAATTATGTGGATGTAAAAGGCCAACAAAAGGTCTGGGCAGAGAAACCATAATTAATTATGCAATGGCTTCAGCCCTTCTTCAGTAAAATTCAGAAGACACAATATAGGTGCAGATGATGCAAACTTAGCCATAGAAAAAGCAGATGCATCTAACTGTGCTTAAAAACAAGAGTTTTGCCCTCTCCTTTCTACATATAGCACTGCATTGCTCAGTTAACCAAGCATCTGTGGTGTCTGCATGTGCAAAATGCTGAAGGTTAGAGGCAGCTCAGAACTACCTAAAAAGTTAGAGCCTACAATGCAGCTTAACTGCTATGGACAAAAGGAAACACATCAATAAACGAAAGGGGCTGTATGCAGCCCATGTTGAGCAAGCTGCTTTGTAGGGCTTCTGTTCTGACAGGACCCAGCACTCACTGGATCGCAGGACAGAGAGACCACTAGCACAGCAGGAAGTAGATGGCTGAGGATGGCAAGGCAGCCCAGCGAAGTGGCAGTGGCACTTTACAATTTTGCTTAAGAGAACTGCAGTGTTTACCATGAGCTGCAACATGGTGGAGAGTGGGCAGCAGACAAAAATGAAAGCTCCTTAACGAGAGGCTCTCAGCTGGGTTTTTGAAGGGAAACAAAAATAACAGAAAGAAGAGTAGTAGCAAGAACTGTGGGGGCACACCTGCAAGAGGAGCAGACTGGTGCCGACGGATAAGGAGATCCCCGTTGTGGGGTCCGTGCTGCCTCCTTTGACTCCAAGTGACAATCAGCCCTGGGCAGTCAATTTCTTCCCCACTCTAATTTTGGCTTTCAATCAAATGTATATTATTCCAGAAACACAGGCGTCCCCAGATAAGCTATCTCCCACGGGACAAGCAGTGTGAGGAGCTCCACCCATGTCATCACCCACGACTGCCATTTCCTCCCACTGCTGGGTGCCCTGCTGCCTGAGGCAACGCCAAGCCGGTATGCAGGAGGTGCCCAGTGTGCCAGTGCTAGCACCTGTCGGCATGCACAACTTGGCTTCAGGGGCAAGGAGCAGGGAGCTGTGCAAGATACATCAACGTGGTTTTCTGGGGGCTGCACTGAGATCAAATCATAGGGAATGCAAACAAGTGAACAAACCAACCAACAAAGTATGTCCTCTCTAGGTACAAACAGTAGCATTTGCTCCATGGTGCAGACTCCCAGTAACATCCTGTTAGTTACCTATGGGAATCCTCTAATGCACCAGTAAAAACAGGCAGGTTGAAGACCCTTGCACACTTGAAGCTAAGTGCTTTTCATGTATCTTTCTGAATTTGTGTTTCAGCAGGAAATAATCTGTAACCAAGCCAAAAGGCTGATCTAGTTCATATTTACTTTGTTTGTTGTGCTACTTACTGGTACATTTTGCACTGGGTTCAAGATGATTTTTTTTCAAAGGACTGTAAACTGCCTGGATGCTTGATGTTCATAATCTGAATTATGACTAAAGTTAAGTTTTAAAGGCTAGAGAAAGAGCATTATCAAGAAAAGCCATGCTTAACCTATTTCTCAAGTTCCACATGTATGTGTAACCCATGCTTCCTCTGTACAAAGTGCTCTGTGTCTTTACTGGCTGCATGGGAGAGAAGCTAAGGGAACTGCTGCAGGCTTGCCAGTAACAGACTTTATTGACACTTTTCTGTTTTGAGAAGTAAGCTGGGAAGGTTTTCAAACTGGAGGGAAAGCTTTACTGACAAATGGTGGCAATAACTGAGCTTCTCATCCTCAGTGTCTTTGTCTCTTCTGTTCCCATTAGATGGTTTTTTATGTGGGCATTAAATGATGAGGAAGTAGCAAAAGGGCATTTAGCGAGAATTTTTTAAAAAAGAAAGTAACCTCAAGTAACAATACAAAACAGTGAGGTAAAAACACTACTATATATGAAATCATTCTCAGCTCAAACAGATATATCTGTGTGGATACACATGCTACGCGCTGAGCCTGGCACCTGTGAATCTATGTTCTCCAGCTGTAGGCACAAACATGTGACTTATGCTCTTTCCCACGCAACAACAGTTACCTAACAGTAGAGCAGCCTCAGCTATACTATAATTTAACATTTATAAAGCATTCCCCTTCTCTAATCCTTCCACAGAGCATGCTTTGGTGACATTCATGGGTGTTAACACATCCTTAACTAATGCAGCAAAATTTTAGCTAATGGCAGTTGCACATTTCAGCCTGGGAGAACACGAAGGAATGTGCACCTGCAAAGGTTAGTGTTTTGGAGAAAAGGAATGACTATGTTGAGATTTAACAGAGAGACCAAAGAAGCTCCTCACAGATGGGAGAGAAAGGAAGGCTCTTACATGAAGCAATGCTGTCATGGCTGGAATTGTCCTTACCCTGCTGCAAACCTGAAGGATACTGTGGAGATTACCAGCCAAAGGAAAGAGCTTAACAAGTGCAGAAATATGAGTGAAGCACAGCTACAAAGTTAAGGTGACCAGTTACGCACAAAAGATGTGAACTGTAGTTCATCCCTCTACTGTAGTAGAGAGGGAATTCTAAGCCTGTTTGACTAAGGCTTTCAGATTGTAAAATCTGAACTCATATAGGGGGCATTGGTCAGAACTGTACTGGCTGAAGACAGCAGTCATTACCCTACTGAAGAAAGCTACTATTTGGGAGCAGTGAAGTGTCTTAGGGTCTGTGGTAGGAAGAGGAGGACAGCTCCTAGGCTTGCCGTATAGCCAGTGCAGGGGAGGGAGGGACACTGGGACAGGCAGGAAGATGAACTGTTTTGTATATTGCTTCAGATCACCTAAATTTGCCTTGCCTTGAATGCAAAGTTAGCTCTTGCAAACCTTCCCCTCTTCCTGCTCCAGCTCAGTGAGCTGATTGCACATCTTTAATTTTGTTCCTGAAGTGGCACAGAGCTACCCTGTCTGAGGATCAGGCCTTTGCAAGTCCACCCATGTGAGCACTCAATGTGCTGTGCCTTCATTGTCAGTGAGATAGATGTGAGGACTTTTACCAGGGACTGTTTAATGATGTTTTGAGCACTATTTTACACAAGTGTCCTTAGTTCCCAAGTTGTCAAAGGGTCAGTGGATCTAAAATTAGACAAAACAGCTGTGTTTAGGTTTGGGGAGGTGCCTATGGGTGCTGTGCCAAGGCTGTGCATTGTCAGAGTCCTCTTTCAAGAAGAGGTCAGATAATGAAATGGAGAGGATCTTAGCCATTTCAAAACTTGAGGGAATACTTTATGACAATTTTACTATCTTGCCTACTCAGGAAACAAATTTGCAGAGCAACAGTAGCCGTGTCCCCCTCACCAGACAGGGAAAAAAAACCCCAGGGATACTGAAAGTTTATTTTAGACTAAAGCATATCAAATGTAGTTACCACTTTATGAGTGATAAAATAGATGACCTTTCTTAGTACTGTGCAGAGAAAGTAATCCTGAGGTACCCTGCTTTAGATCTGTTAATCCTGAGTGCTCAATTATTCTTCTAGAAGTATTAATTACATGCTATTGAAATTTTTTCTTTTGGGGCTGTAGAAATATTGCCAGAAAGTTTTGCAATGTAAACTGTTGTTTACTTGATTGCAGTCCAGTGAAAGGAAATCCTAACCTACTTCTTCTGAGGAAGAGACATATATTGTTCTACACAAATCCTAAAGAAATTGTCTGAATGTGGACATACCAGATAGTTAGTGAGGAGAAAAATGTCAGGACAAAATTAGTTCTTTCTCACCACATGTTGCAGCTAATGCTTTGCTAAAAGAACCAGAGTACCCCTCAGGAAATCAGTCCTCTGTGCTGAAATAGCAAGAAACCCCAAATGGTGCTAGGAGACTGACGAACACTCAGAGATCTTGATCATTCTGAAAGTCTTCACTCAGTCCACCTCAGGAAAAAGAAGCCCTCCTTCCCTTTCCTGAATAGAATCCAGCTTTAGCCACATTAGCACTATGAGTAGTCATGCCTGAAGTAGGATGCCTCTTCCGTGAGGCATTCAGCAATTGCAAAGTTGTATGCTGTTTCCTTGGATCTTTGACTGCAATGCAAAGAGAAAAACCTAGATTTCATCAGTTTTCTGCAGCACCTGGCTCAATAAGAAGGAGAGATTGTAAAAAATAACCCCAAACATTTTCTCAGAAAGATGTGGAGAAAAATATGACACAAATTCAGGATAAAGAGTTTCCTATATGTGAAAGATATTACATGAGGAACAGCATCCTAGCTGAACTTCCTAGCTCTGCAAACACACCTCAGATGTGATTTGAAACTACTGAATTTAAGAGTCCCTATTCTGGTCCTGAAGGGTATCTCCAAAATCATAAAGTAACCATGCCACAGAAGGGACCTCAAAGTTGAGGTTTAGCTGGGTTTCTGGTGCAGGTATCATCATGCCTCCAGAGAAAGGCCAATATGTCATCCACTCAGGAGCAACTTCCCCAAACTTTGAAGAAATTTTCAATGCTTTTAAGGCTGGTGAATGTAAGAGGGTTGTTTAAAATTATTTTACTGCTTTCTTGAATGAGTAATCCGACATTTGAAACTCACTGGAAACACAGTCAAGATCACAATCTTCAGTCACAATCACCATACTGAGTATCACTATCTTACATCAAAGGACAACCGTTTTCTTAACATGGATAGATCAACAAAGCACCCAAGCCAACATGTTGCTGGCAGAGCTTCAAGGGAAAACGCTTTCAAAATAATAGCAGTTGAATTAAATGGTTTCCAATAGCACCACTTTAGACTAAATCATGATAAGTAGCCAAGAACTGACTATTATGAACAGGAGAAACCTACATAATGCAAGCCACAGAAATCATTCCATCAAATTCTTCATTTCTGGCTCAAATTATCTAATAAGAACAGAATGATCTAATATGGTTTAGTCAGCATTCAAATACTGCTTGAATTTCTCTAACCCCTTCCACTAATTTCAATAGGCCTACCAATTATTTTAACATTTGTCTATCAACAAAATTTTAAAAGATTTTAACAAAAGTAACTGACATTTTGGGGCTCTCCAGCTTCAGATACTAATCAAACTAGATTGTCAGAAAAGAAATCAGCCTGACCACTGGCAAATCAGACCACTCTCTCAAGCTCCATATCTGAATTCTGGGCATCCAGTCACCTCATTGCTTTCCAATCTGCAGCAAGGGAAGACTATCAAACCCTTGTTCTGCTGCAATACCCCACAGATTGCAAGAAACTATGTGGCAGCGAAGAGCAATTTTGAAGTATCTAAACAGTTTGGGAACTTATGTCTCCTTGACTTTTAGTGGTATTCAGATTTTTAAGACAACCTAGCTTGTCATTTAGTGTGGAGAAGCAGCAAATCCACGCTGAAAATGCTGTTGAACTTGAGTCCAATTGCAGCCATAGCTGAGAAACATCACAGCTTCCCCCTTGTCCAGCTTAACAGGAAACCTCTATCTACTGTTCCTCTAACTCCTTCCACAAACACACAGAGCAGTCTGGACATATTACCCATTTCCTCCCAACCCACAGTTGTTTATCTCCTTAGCATCTGTCATGGTCTAGAAGTTTGGAGCAAGTCCTATACCAGTTGCTAACATGTATATTTAAACCAATTGAGTTGAAAGGCTTCCATGAGACCCCAGGGAAAAGAAGGAAAGAAGAAAAAGAAAAGAAAAAAAGAAGAAAAGAAGGGAAGGGAAATAACACCTCTAATTAATGGGTGCCCTAGGAAGTAGTTGGAGCAAAGTCCATGGGAGCGAGTTTTCCCAGCTGCCTGATATCTCAAGAAAGCTACAGCATGTCCTTATTTTCATCCATGACATCTTCCAAAAGTTTACACAGACATGGCACTAAGAATGATTTTTCCTTTGAGTTTTTATTGTTTTATTCTTTTTTCTGTTTTGAAAGGGTAATGCTACAAGCTGTCCACCGTGCATGCCTAGCTCATGTCATGAGCCTAGCATGCTTATCTATCATGCCTCTACGACTATATCTTGTAGAGGGAGCCATATCTTCTCTGTGGCAGCAGAATTGTGGGAGATCCTTAGACTGGCACAGACTGCCATCTCTCCTTTGTATTCAAGGACACAGTGATGATTCAGTTTGGGATTATCTTAAACGATTATCCCAAGTTCCTGAGCTGGAAACCTTGTGACTTTCTGTCATTTCACTTCCCTGTTTGTAAATCTCTCCATTCTTTCCCCCAGTCTCCCAGCCTTTCTTCTCTCCACCCTGCCCTGCTTCTCCACAATCCTGGAGGTGAAACCAAAGAGCTGCAGTTGTGACACTGCAGTTTGTGTGTCATATTGTAACTAGTTTCCACATCCTCCTCACTCTGTTGTAAAAGCACTTGAAGAGGAAGAAGGGCAAATAATGAAATATAGGAAAGCAGGAAAAGAGGAAGCAGCCAAGAGACAGCAGCCCAACTGAAATGCTAAGAATTATGGAGAAGTGACAGAAAGGGAAGCACAGACCAGGAATTATACTTGGTGGCTTAGCAGAAGAAAAACTAAATTTAAACAAACAAAAAATATATATGCTTAGCCTTTTCTGCCTCTGCAGCAGTCCTCTCTGACTTTCACCTGCTTGACCTATATTCCCCTTCCCACCTACCAACTGTGCTGCTCTGTGTGCTGCTGGACTTCATCAAACTTGAACCAGCCTTCCCTCCCTCTCCCTTGTCTTCATATCCACCAAGAGGAGGAACTCCTCAAATCACTCTCAGATAGAAAAGAGGGAAATCAAACACGAAGAAAAGGCCTCAAAATGCCTAGCCACAGGGTGAGAAGGGTTGATTAGGCAATGGTCTTATTTGCTGAAGGCAGCCACAGAGGACAGAGTGATGGAAGAGTACAGAAGGAAATTGGCTAAAGCAGAGTAGGGATTGCCTAACTGGCAATTCTGCCTGACTGCCAGCGGATGGAAGAGAGAGCTTAGGAAGTCCTTCCACTGAGATCATGTACCATTCTGTCCGGCTTGTTCAGAATGAAACTTGGCCAGAGCAGAAAATGTTTGAGATTCACATGAAGAATTTTCTCTTCTCCATTTGCAGTCAAAAGAGATACAAAGCAGAAGGTAAACCTCTTTAAGAACAGTGCAGGACCCAGATTTTTACACTGTCCTATTTCTCTGACTTTTCAGCAAGAATTTGTCTGATAAAAGCCTGCGTAGAAAGTAAAAAGTTGAGAAATGACCCTCTATGAATATCTCAATTCTGATGGTTAGGCATCCCTTTGGAGTCAAGACTCCAGTCTTTATCTTATCTGGTGGCTAACTGAATTTTGTAGTTTCTCAGGAAGATAGTGGTGAAATCCCACATATAAATGAAGAGTATTACACAAAGGTGTACAGTCGTATAATTATTTGTTCATCACTGCATGAAAGCTACCCTGTTGAAAGAGCTCCTTCAAAACCATTTGTGGCTATTCCCCCACAAAGGAGGCTGTCAGAAGGTGATATGAAATGAGGATTAGTGAGGCTTCACTTTCTTTGAAACACTCTTGCACAGAGAATATCAAGAGGTTCAGCTATTTTCCCTATCATTTATCTGTGAATTAGGAAATGTCTTCTGGGCCACTTGATCAGTGTTCACTTCTTCAGGTGAAGTTAATATCTCTCCTCTATCCCACATTTTGGGATGTGTGGGACCTAGGAGAGATGACTATACCTGCATAGGAAGGAGTTAGCAGTTGCCTCTTGCGAACGGCAACAGTTCCTTAGATGTTATGACTGTTGGAGACTTGGACTACATGTCCCATCCTGCACCTGTGACTGCTCTTCCACTTCCCTACAGATACACCACCAATACCTCTACTTCACAGTGGCATAGTTTACACACAGTATTATTTTTCTACAGAACGCAGTGTGACCAAGCTGTGTTATACCTTGTAGATGTATATGAAATGGACTATAACCATCGTGAAGGTTTTGCCTAGCTTGACATGTCCTACCTGTTACAAAGAAGGGTTGATACATTTTTTGGGTTTGAGGGACATGACCTGCCTTCTGGCTTTACTAGTTCTAGTCTGTTTAAAACTTCAGTGAAGTTCCTCTTGATTTAGTTCAGCATTTGCAAGGACAAAACCAGTAATGCAGTGGTTCAAGAAACAATGCTATGTCAAATCAAGTGAGTATTGTAAGAAAAAACTTAGCTATGAATGCTTTCCACAGAAAATGGACATAATTTTTCTATTTGATTTGGATGAGGTATGTCAAGCAAAAGAGGCAGAAATATGATCATTTTCCTGTCAAGCCAGTCACAATGTCACTTATTGTTAAACTAGGACAGCTAGAAATAGCTAAGCATTGTCCTGTACTGCAATTGTAGCCATAAGGAAAGGCATGAGTAGTTTGCTTGGTTAAGGAGCAATACCACAAGGGGATTTTTATGCTGATGTAAACTTGGAAAAAAGAGAACATTAAATAGCAATAGAAATGGGCAACACTTGCTCCAGAACTATTCTCAGTTTCTCACCCATTACAGATAAAACTCATCTTTTAACAATGCTCTTCTTCACAAGCAGTAGCCTTCTGCTTCAGCCTGTAGGGAATTCAGTAACAACAAAATTTTATGGCCTCAAAGAGGGACAGGACACTGGATTCAGACAGTGGAAAGCTAGGTTCAATTCCTAGTTGAGCCACAGACTTCCTGTGTGGCTATGGGAAAGGCACTTAATCCATCATGTGCCCTTACTTCCCTATCTGCACATTTTTCAATTCTTTTTTAATGGGGATAAGACTTCTTTTTTCAATAGGGAAACTAAAAAGCTATGTTGCTGTCTAGAGTGATTCCTACAACTGGGTATAAGCGTCTCAAGGGTCCTAACATATGAGGCCAGATTCTGACCATTGTACTGGTCACCCTCCTGGCATGTATCCCATAGTTCCACAGAAGATGACGAGGGACCATGGCGCAGGCAGCAGTCATAGCTTGAGAGGCTGCATCACTTAGATATTTGTGAAAATGCTACCCTTATCTGTGATGTGTCCTACAGAATCATACAAAGGTAGAATTATTGTCCAGCCTAATAAATCTTGGTTACACCCATAAAATACCACATATCAAGTGCTTGGAGCCCTTGACCAGCTCTCTTTGGTTCAAGGTAAAAAAGTAGGCTTTTTCTTCCACAGACTAATGATGCAGAAGCAGGAGAGGAATAATATTTTTCCTCAGCCTTTTCCCATGCTACCACTCTGTTTCAATAGAGATGCAAAAATCCCAAAGGCAAATACCTCAAGAAAATAAAGCATAAGCTGTTTAAAATATCCGAACCAGATTTTAATTTCCTGCCACACTGTAGCCAGCATAGGAGAAGTTCTCAGTGGTCTGAGAAAGGAAACAAGAGGGGGACTTAGCCTGTACCTTTTTGTAGGAAATGACTTAATTCTGAAAACTGTGTCATCTCCAGTTCAGATTCACAGCACTTACATGTTCAGTTATGAGTGTGAAATCTCACTCCAAAACCAAATTGCTAGAGTATTTATTTTTCTGTAATGCAAAGGATCTTCAGAAACATCTCAGCAAAGAGAAAAGCCTGAACAAGAGTATGGATTTGACCTTCTGAAATTTGGGCTTATATCCCAACTTTATCCTCATCTGCCCATTCTCCTAGCACCAGCCTCATGCAGTGCTCTGTCATGCTGGCACTAAGCTGTAATTACACTCATTGCACTGACACGATCCAGGACTCCTGCTGGTACGTATCAAGCATGGAGCTGGAAATCAGCTATCCCTTTTTTCCAAAAGTCCAAGCAATACAGTGGATTGCTCTTCTGTACTAAGTTCTAGACTAATTAGAAGTCAGGAAATTAATTATTTTCTGGTGCTCCAAATGATCTAATCATTCACTGCCAATACTTATTTTATTCCTTCATGTACCATCACCAAATCCTTCAATTATTTATATTTAAATAAATACATATAAAATATATATATTTTTATATATATATAAAGTATAAATTTATATACTTGTTTTATATTTTTTTGATCTCTTTCTTCAAGCTAAAGAGACACATTGCTTAAAACAAATTTTTAAACTTTGAAATAAACCGATCCCACTGCACCCTGGAAGAACACAGAATACTACTTTGCTGCAGCTATTAGAGAAGTTTGCTGTCTGGACTCCAGAATACTATTTATAGTTTAGATTCTGCAGCACAACTGATTACATCTCATTGTACTCTACCTCACACTTACCTTGGCTGGGACTTGTAAGGCTTAATTAATCAGTCACATATAACCTTAATTAGATTGTAAACACTTTGGTACGTGCTGTTGGTGTTTGTGCAGTTTCTAGAGCAACAGAGCTCTGTTCCTTTTCCTGGAACCCTGTGCCACAACATATATTCATACATAAAAACAACAAAATCATTGGAGAGAAATGGCAGTAGAAACATCCAAAGCTTAATTTAATCCCCTTCCTAGTCTTAGATAAATAGTAAGAGCTAATATGGACAAGCAACTATATGCAACTAAAACAAGATCTGTGCTATGAAAACTGGTGCCATGCATTCAGAGAATGATCAAAACTTGGCCTCCCATGAGGGTTGGTGATCTGTTCAGGCTATCAGCATTGGCATTTCCTGCTCTTTCAGCATTTATGGAATATTTGAAAGTGTCTAGCCGGCAAAGTTTCTGTCAGACTTCCTCTCTGCTCTTAGTTGTGTGTCCTAGACAGCGTAAGTGCTTTTTACTTGGAGGAATCCTTTTGTCTCTTTTTAAAGCATCTGCCCAGATTATATTTAAAATGCTTTTCAAATATTCCAAAGGAACAGACATTGCATTGCATTTTTACCAAATGAAAAGGATTCTGAATGTAGAAATACCCAGATACATGTCCTAATATGCTATTATACATTAGGAATCCTTCTACTTTCCCATGAACTACCAAGTTGCAACTCCTCCCTACCAAGCCAGAGAGAGTGCATCAGTACTACCCAGTCCAGGATTCATAAAGCACTGAAATTTCATACTAACACCCAGACAGTGTGGCTGGACTAAGAGTGAGGCAAATGGAAAGTGTAAAAAATCTTCCCCACTAAAATGCAAAGCAGCTCTACAGAAGCTGCTATTTATTATTAGCCAAAGGAAACTTTGATATCTGTACCGTGGCCATGCTGTACTGTGTAGTATAGTGAGATCAAGAAGTGAAATGAAATCCTGCTAGCTCCACCACTTAGGAACACATATATCCAGAAATACAGTTTGACCTATACAGGCTGAACAAGGTAATGGCCAGTCAGGTTTGTCAGAGGCTGCAGCAAAAGTGCAGATTTTGTCTTCAGAAAAATTAACCTGGTAAACTGGTCAACAAGCAGAGGCAAAGATATGGGACTGGCAAATGACGCTTTGTTCATTTGGAGGACAGCATCTCAAGGAAAGTTGTTTCTGCCTTATACAACACAAGACGACAACATTATGCTATCTGAACATTTCTGAGCACATAAGGCATTCAAATCTCAGTGATCCCAGTATCCTGTTGACAGGCCTTTGGACTCTTGGAAACTCTTAGATACCAGGACTGTCACTTGCATCAGTGCAGTGCTGAGAGCTCTCCTTACCACCAGAACGAATGAAGCACAGCTCATCCACAGGTTCAAATTCCTTTACCTGAAAAGTACCATGTTTGCCACAGGCTCACTCCTTTGGGGTAATGTGCTTCTCAAGTGTTTGTAGAATAGAACGTTGAAAGTTTCATTTTCTGTTGTCATCTTTTTTATCGAATGAATGTGCAGTGGCTGTTGGTAGCGCAGGACTGTGGCATGCTGCGGCAAACCTTCCCAGCAAGTCTTGTGAAATTTGTTTCTGCTGATGCAAATGTGCTATTTGCTAGAGCTCCCCATTGCTATCTGATGAACTCCCATCCTATGCCTGAACGTGAAAAACACAACCCGCAGCCCAGAATGTGTGGATCACTGTGTTCTCAGGAAGTATGCAACTAATAAAACTATTTGTGCTCTGTCTTACTGAGGGTAAAAAAGATGGGGGAAAAAACCACCATTGCAACAGCAAAGACCAGGCCTCGCACACAAAGGTTGGGGACTGCATTTTGCTCAACTAGCCTGGCCTTTGTGTGGGGATATATTTCACACCCAGGTGTAGCTCCCCAAGATGCACATAAGAAGATTCCCTGAATATCACTCACTTTCCAGGATGAGAGAGTAGAAGGGTTCAGGGTAAAAGTGATTCTTGTAATCATGTTTTTGTAATCGTTCACTCACATACTGAAACATCTCTAAGAAAATTACTGAGTTAGAGATGCATCCATTTTTAGTGGAAACTTGTATCTCAAGTGAGAGATACAAGATATTATATTCCATTAGGTTATTTCAATAGGTCAGCCATCTATCATCCTGCTGTGAGGACTAGATGTCCTCCAAAGCTCCACTATGCAATCCTAAATTTGGTACAGGACTGTAAAAGAATGCTTTGGAAAAAAACACTTCATCAGTATAACTCACTCTCCATTACAGACTTTACCTGAATAACAGTGTGAGAAATTAAGCAAATAAAACATCTGAATGCTGGAAGGAACAGCAGTTATGAACTGCAGGGGAGGATCCAAGAGCCCATGTAACCCTTCACTGCAGAGCCAGCAGCAGTAGGCAGAAGTGTCTTTCCAGGGCACTGCTTCAGGTGATGAGCACCAGCGGAAAGGATTGAGAGGGGGTGCATGTCTCTCTCTCCTTTCCTCAGCAACCCTTATCTTCATGAGCTCCTTGTGGTCCTTCTAGTACCATGACCCCATCTGCCTTCACAGCCGCCTCAGCCCAGCAGCTCTGCGCAGATTGCAAAAACCACAATGGGTACAAGCAGATCTTTCTCAGCTGCTGCCCACTTCCCAAATGGAATTTACACTTAGGTTTCTTACAGGGATACAGACAAATTAGCAGGAACTAACCTTTTCCTCTTTTAGGTTTGAAAAAAAAATATCTACATGACATAAGTTTATTTTGCAGAGTGTACACTTGAAAGGTCTTTCCC
>JANHGB010019243.1:0-29719 GCA_026283785.1 Coracopsis vasa
ATGCTTTCAGTGCAGCCAGCCATAGACCCCACTACGAAAAGAAAAGTATCTGATATTGGGCACCAACTGTGCATTCAAAATAGAAAAGGCAGCAGGCCTTCTCTTGATGAGTTTAAGCATTCAGGGACACATTCTGTCTCCTTTTGTGCTCACTCTGATTAGTCTCTTACTCCCTTTATATTCCTACCGTATATGGGAAGGCAGAATGTGAGCTATACTATAGTGACGTGGATGGCAAAATGCAGTCTGCAATAAGCCATGAAAAATACAATACTCAAAAAGAAAACAAAATTACCAGTATGGCAATGAAGAAAACTGACACTGCATAATCAAACAGCAGGATACAGGTTAAAAAAAAAGAAAAAAAAAAAAAAGAAAAAAAAAAGCCAAGATGAGGTTATTGTATTTATGACTTATTTGTGTTCCATTATTTTACTGCACCTCCCTGATATATGTTTTATTTCTTAGGATTTGTGGTAAAAAGATTGGATAACTAATCTGTATTTTATCACTAAATGACAGAGTCCTGAATAACTCTTTCCTGTCTTTAATGGTATAACAAATTTCCAGAGCTCCTGTCCTCCACTCTTTCCAGTGTATTTCAGCGTTAAACATTTGGTTTAAGCACATAGAACTACATTGCCCAGCTCCTGCACAATAGGACTTAATGTTCTTTAGCTTTTACGTAGAATTCTCCAGAAATACTTCAGCTGAAAAGAAACCTGCCTGAGACTTCCCCAAATCTGTTATGAAGTCATTAGATCCAAATGAATGGGTGTGACAAGAATGCGCAAATTCAGGTCATGGGGTGAGTTCAAATAATTTTTAAAGCTCACTCCAAAGAGCAGTCCTATTTAAAAGTGTGCATAAAACTAGGCTACTCTTACAATGACTAAATCTATCAAACACTCCTGTCTTTTTAAACACCACAGGGGATGGATGCCAGCATTGCATCCCAAGGAATGGTAAATTCTTAATGTGAAGAATTGGATAACATGTCTTTTCCAAAGGTTGGGAGGGAGTGATATGAAAGACTGAAAAGCCTTAAAGGACACAGCTGCAAAGCCAGCTACTGCATATCCTTGAGATGCTCATACAAGGACTCTGTGATGTACAATGCCAAAGGAAGAGAGATCTGTGGAGTCTGTTGAGACAAGGTACCTCTGTCAACGTTAATAAGAAGTGAGGTTATCTCACCTCTATGTTTGGGTCAGAAAAACACTGAAGTTTCTCAGAAGACACATAGCTAAAGAGATAATGAAGTAACTGAAGAGCTACCACTTTTCCCATAATCTTTCCCCAGTATGAGAAGATTAATGATAGAATGATAAATGGCCTCTTCATCTAAAGGAAGTGAGTGATTCTTTTCTTCTTCTCCTTTCTCTGTTTTTCTTGCTTAGAATTCAGACAGTATTTTAGGAGACTGTAGAGCTTCTTTGATCTCACTGAGAATGTAATTTTTCTGGATAAGTGCAGTGTCCAGGCACTTCAAAATAACACACTTTCAAAAGATCTAAGTAAAGGAAAAACAAACAACTCATCCCAAAACCTACATGGCTAGAAGGATGAACCAAAATTTTCTCAGGACTGAGGATGCTGGTTGGGTCAGACCTGTTTTACTCAGGTCTCCATAAAAAGCACATGGTGATGGCTCCATATGTTTTCTTTTGATGTTTCTACCCATCCTCACCTGGCCTGACTATGATTTTGGTTTTTCGTTTCTCTGAGCCATGGAGTTAGTAGCATACAGGACAGGAGTAGATTGCCATGTTGGCAGTTGGATTATTGATAACTGAATAATGAAAAAGGTCACTTTCCCCCTCAAAGTAAAGGCAGTAGTGACGAGACCTCACAAGCGAGCATACCTGTTGCAGTGAAACAGCCCCTTTCTGCAGCTACAGTCCAAGTTCTCCTACTTAATATCCTAGCCAAAAGCCAAGATGGATAGAGAAAATATATACCCTGCTCCCTCTTCCATCTCCCCTCCTGGCCCTTCTTTTTCATCTCTCTTCTGTCCAGTCAACCAAAGAATCAGAAATATTTTATTGCATCAGTCAGATCCAGTTTTGCTTTTGGGGTTGGTTTGGGTTTTGTTTTTGTTTTCCCCTGAAGGATAGAAATTTTCTACTTTGTTTTGACAGCTTAACCTCAGAGTTTGACTTTGCCTTCTGTTTATGTATTTGCTTTAGTGCAAAAAATACAGATGATGGGTTTTGGGTGGGTTCTAAATTAAAGATGACATTGGACTCGTCCTTCATTTCTGCCGATTGGAACTGGCTTCATCCTGCAAAGCCCATGGGCAGTACTCTATAAGACTTCTGCACTATAGTGGACATCTACAAAGCAGAATGAAGGTGTAATTGCAGTAAGTGTCAATATACTCCTTGCTAGTTGGATCTGGCTAATACAGTGATAGTTACACAGCAATGACGATATGCATTTCACTATGCAGTGGCAGCCAAAGTAGGTATAGAAGGTTTCCGGAGTACATACTGTACATACATTACTCTTTTCAGTAGAGTAAGGGCTATCAGAGACTGATCTAGCCTCTCCTGTCTGTCTTCAATCTCCTAAAACTTCAAAAGAAGCAGTTTATTTCTCCGTCTTTTAAAGCAGGGAGAAATACAAAGAAAGTCTGCATGTAAACCTTTGGTCTATGCAATATAGAAATATTCCTTCCTGAGCAGAGTCTCTTCTTCTTCCTCCTCCTTTATTCTTGTTTTCCAGGTCAGTTTGACCTAGCAGGTTGTTCCTTGTCACATTTTCCTTCCTGTTAGAGTCCAAACTGACGTTTTCTACATGTCAGTAGTGCTATATCTGGAACTTATACACCTGGGAAAGACAAGATTAACCATCCCACCTCCTTACTTGCTTACCAGTGACATTATGCCTCCTTTTGCTGATAATCCAAACAATTCCTCATCCTCATATACACAGTTAGTCAAGAAACTCCTGAAGTCTTTCCCTTCCTGAAGCCCTCCTTATATTCACGCATCTTCCAATAAATTGTATTTACTGCTACAGTTGTAGCCCGCTACAGACTCTGTGTTTTACCCCACAGGCAGGAATAATTTTGCCTTCCTTCCAGAAATTTTTCTGGTTTTGAAAAATATCCAATTTGGTCTCTAATCTCAGATGATGGTTTCTAGATATCTAATCATTCTTGTCACTTCCTTCTCAAGCGTCTGCATCTGATTCAGATCTTTCTTTAAGTGACGGTCCAAATTCAATATAGTCCTTTAGCCTTGAGGCCCTTAAATTTTCATCAAAGTAAGTTGAGCGCTATACTATTACCTCAACTGCCTTCCTGCCCCCCAGTATGGTATTTGGATTCACCACAGCAGTATGGCATTTTTAACTCATGACTCATATGTATTAGCGTGTGGTTCAGTACAACCCCTGACCCTTTTCTGTATAACAGTTTCCCAGCCAGCTGCTCCTCATTCTTTATTTATGCAGTTGACTCAGCTTGCCTACGTGAAGTACCATGCACTTCCCCTCTTCAGCTCAGCTTCCCCAGGTTGTCAAGATAATTTTGAATTCAGTTCTTTTCATCCAGTGCATCTAGCTTACTCCCTGTCAGCTTGCTAACGCCTTGAGGTTGGTGATCATTAATGAACAATGAGCAGTACAGGGCAGCTCTATATATCACTCTATTTTGATAGGGAAACTCGTAATTACCTTCTGTGTACAAGTTTTTGCACACACATTGTCACAGATCTTTGCAGGCAATGCTTTCTTTACTTCAGGAGTGACAGCGTCAGACAACTTTCCAAAGTCTAGACGCAAGGGATTCAATGTTTCTTCTCTGGCATGCTGTAGAACAGAAGTGAGTTGGTTTGATGCAATTGTTTCCCCACGCATGCATTCTGGAACTATTTTTCTCCACATTAATCTCTAAGCGCTTAGAATGGTTGGGAGAGCTTTGGTCTAACATCTTTCTGAAAATTTGGATTACCCAACATAGCCATACTTCACTGGCTCCTTCAGTGTTTTAAAAGCGGGCATCTTGGTATCCCTCATGATAACCACCATCCCTGACAGCCCCACACTGGCCTCACTTCCTACAACTGGATTCATATCTTGGATACTCACTGTGAATTTACTAAAAGAGAGAGATTATTGGCAACATTGACATGAATTATTTAGAGGAACAAAATAAACAAGTCACCAAATTATGATATTGACTTGTCAGTAATATTAGAAAATAGTGGGGAAAAAAGAAATCTGTCTATCCATACTCCCTTATGATTTATTATTATTATTATATTTACTATTATATTGAAATTTTATATTCTATTTTTACATAATTATATATTATATTTCATATAATATATAATTATAAATTATATTTTTATATAATTATATAATTATATTTATTATTATATTTTTGAATAAAAAAAGCTCAATCTATCTCAGCTGTAGAAATCACCCCCATTTTTCTAAATTTGCCCCCAATTCATTATTGTCATTGCTCCTCAAAGTAGATATTTTTCAGAAAACCTACCTATAAGAAAAGACAAAGAAATAGCCACTTTTACTCTAGACTGCATAGTCTCAATACACATACAGCTTAATTCAGCTTAGATCCACAGTATGTTTCAGGGCTATCAAGACAATCTTGTTCATAATGTGATTTTCAGTGGTTGTGAGAATAGATTATTGGTTAAACAGATGGGGGAAGAGGGGAGTGAAGAGAGCTTTTGAAGTTATGAGATCATAGAAAATGTAGTCTGATGGTCGAATCAAGGGACTTGAAAACTGATGATAAAAAATAAAAGGATTTTGCAATTTCTTATGTTTACTTAAGTTTACTTAAGTTACTCAGGGTATTGCCCTTATACAGGAGCTGAAAAACCTGTAAGACATCCAAGGTTACGCTGCAGCAGGGCAACTTCCCTGGCTTCTAATAAATTTAAACCAAGAGGCCCCTTTAAGATATTGACACTAAAACTGAAATAGATTTCTGTCTGACACGTTAAGGAAAAGCAAATGACCCTACCGAAAGGATGCATTTTGCTGAAAGGGCACTCAGCAGTCACTCTCCTAAAATATATTTAAAATGATGTCAAAACAAATATTCTTATTTATGTCTGCAATTATGATTTATACTCAGTATAAAGCACCAGGCAAAATGGAAGAAAAGTGAACTTTAAAAGGTGGGTTATCCAGAAATTGCTGCACCAAAAGGTAATTAAAAGGTTCATGTCAGTTATCCAATAGCTACAAAAAAAAAATAATGCTGGGGGGTTTGACTTAGCTGGGCACAATGATTTAACTCTGGCACAATGACTTACTGTGGGCTACCAAAGGTCCTTGCACCTAAAAGACTTTGCAGAGGTCAGCCCCAAGCTCTGTGTCCTGTCAGAGGCAAAGTGCCCAGAGGAAGGGTCAGGGTCATTGCCACTTGCCCCCAAGATGATTTGATTTGAGCTCTTTCCCTGGCTAGATGCCCACCAGAAACTACAGCGCCCACCCTAAAAGAGGTCCTTTTCTTTCTCAAAAGCTGCACTGCATTCAAATTGCCTGCCCTCCCATTCAAGGCTTTCCCTTCCTCCCCCCTGGCACAAGGGACATAATTCATATAATTCTGTATCTGCAGAAGTGCTCATTAAAACTTGTGGACCACTGTCCCTATGATTATCCTGCTTTTCTAAAATCGAGGGCATACTTAGAGTAAAATAAACACTCTTCATATCTTTCCCAGAGTACATACATATGTAAATAAACAGACAAGACTCAGTTTCCTTAGGGAATTTCCAAGTGGACTAAATGGGTAGGTATAATGCTGCTTGCTTGCCCTCAATTAAAAGCAAAATATGCCCCTTTTGTCACAAGTTCAGCATGCTAATACCTGTTGTTGTCACAACTTTTACCCAGAAATGGAGATAGTAACAAATGGTTCCAGTTTTGAAAGTTCTGGTATGTGCCAATAAATTTGTGTGTCAAAAGTGACAAGTAAAGAGCTCTGTAAGAGCTATAGAAGTTTAGTATCCAAATATTGCCCCAGGTGTTGAAATACCTCAGTATGGACATATCTAACTCCCTTTTATCACTTAATTCAACAGTTTTCATGTCAGCTGTTTCATCTCACTTAGAAAGTCAGACTTGCAAATTTATTTAGGCCCACAGAACACATATCCTCATTTAGCAGCATCATGGACACATATGCAGCCTGGGCATGCATCCTGTCCAAAACCCACAGACAAAACTTCTGCTTCTGTCAAAAGGAGCTTCACTTCTGTCAAGCTAGTATTTTGTTTGGGGTTCTTTTAGACAGAGAATTTTCACTTCTAACCACAGCTTTACTAGCCCAGTAATGGTAAGACAACAATAATAATGATAAAATTCAGCAACGCATAAAAACTTGTAGAACGGTAATAGTGGTGCTTTTTCCATTTTTATGAGGCACTAATCTAGTTGCCTCATAAAGAAGCAGATTATGATTGCATAAAAAAGCACAATGGAGCTATGGTATAATAACTAGGAGGTACAGCAGCGGCTTTACTACAGCTCCTCTCTTGACAAATTGTATGATGGAAGATGATAAGTATAAATATAAAATCAATCTAAATTTTATTTGATTGTGATTTCCACCTTATCAGGACAGCAAGAGATCATAAGAGAGCATGAGGTAGCTAAGACAAATGCGTAAACCCAACCTGTAATAAAAGACGAGCTAACACTTTCAGCTGCCGAACTTTAAAAGTATTTCAGTAGATGCTCAGAACACTAAAAGTATTTATACAATCCATGCAAAGTAGCAGTTTTAAAAGCAAGTCATCAGCTATAGAATAGGAAAGAGTGAAAAAGGCAGAATTAGGTAAATGGAAGTACCCCTACGGAAGCTGTCATATCACATCAGTTTGTTTCATTTCTCTGTATGGAAGAATATTAGAAACATACCTTTTAAGTGACTATATCGCACATTTTATGCCAGCTTGGGAGAAAAGGTACAATGAGAATTTTTCCTTATTTTTTTCTGCTTTGTGATCTTGCAAAGTAGTAATTATACATGTCTTTTTATATATTAATACTGAACGAATACTAACAGAATAAGAGTCAGTATCCCAGTTATTTACAGTACAAAGACTGATAAACAACATGTAGTGGCTGTATGTATTTATTGAGAGCCTACCAAAGTCTACCGGATGCCTTTTTACATCAGCTACCAATATAGTTTCAGTACTGCCTCTATTATTTTTTTTAGTGGTTTTTGAATTTAAAAACCAGACAAGTTTCTGCTTTTATTTAAGTGGCTGTATAGCATGTAACAGTGTGAAATTCAGGTTTGCAATTGCAGTGCCTCAGTTCTGAACACCACTGCACTTCTAAATAAAACCTGAATCTCTCCAATCAGCCATGATAAGACCATGAAAATCAAAGTTATTCATAATTTTTTTTTAACTTCTCATTGGACTTACAGTCCTATTTCAGAGCCATTAAAAAGCAGTTAGGAGAGATTGTAACAATAGTTATTATTGTGCAGTGCAGTGCAATAGCATTGCAGTTTTTGACAGAGAGTCTTCTGATGTACAATCCACAGGTATATAAATATCCTTCCAAAATCAGCCCTACTTGGTTCCATCTAAATGCTTCTTTGAGTTTTGGATTATCCTGCTGCTTCCAAAAACCATCTTCCATGGTTGTATGGCAGGCTCTCATACAAGTATACCTCTGGATTTTGGAGCTGAATTTTTGGGGCTGAATATGGCAGTTCAAATAGATTATAGCAATGTTTTTGTTCACTCAGCCTTACAAAGACTCAGTTTTAAAGGTACTGTGATACCTACAGTCATCTGCTGCAGGAGTTGATCTCAAAGTTTGTTATGATATTTTTTGTTAATACAGCTCCATCTGTCACTGTATTTTAGAGCCAAAGTGATCATAAAAATGATAGGTAACACCTAGGAGGAGCCCTTTCAGATATTTTGAGGGTCTTACGCTGAGCAGATTAATGTTAAATAGCATTGTCCCTGCTAAGCCTGGGAAAAAACAAGACTCCTTAGTTGAAAATGGGCTTGATAACGGCTGTACATGCAGAAGATCTGGTGGAACAGGACAAAATGCATTGGGAATGCAAGGGACAAACATGTGATATGTTAAAAGTGATATGTTAAAATGCATGTATCCATCAGAATCAGAGATGTAAAGAAAGAAATCTGTCTGTTAGCAAACAGAAAATCAGTTAACCATAAATATCTGTCATAAACAGTTAAAAGAATACCTAAATATCTTTGAGTTTTAGCTGCTGGACTGTCTCTGCCTCTTATCCTTTCCTTAGAGTTTTCTTCTTTTCTATAATCAGAAGTAAAGATGCATGGCCTGGGCAGGACGATGTCATTTCTGTGTCTTGCAACAACCAGGCAGCTATCTAGCAGCAGGATAAACTGACTCAGAAGCAAAGTTATCTTTCTTTTATTTAAATTCCATCTTTGACCTGCATGCAGCTGCCAGCACACATTTTATTGTGTTCACTGGTTTTTCATTACGTCCTGTGTCATTTGCTAAAAGGTATTTTAACTTCATTTAAATCTCCTTGTGCCTCTGAAATGTCAATAAATGTCATTCTTTACATCAGTTTTGTCCTGGGTTGGCTTCTCTGAGGTTTCTGTCTTTAGATCTGATTAAAATTGGGAAATAAATAGTGAATAACATATTGATTGCAGACTGGGAAAGGTTGAGGGTAATTTATTATCTGGTGAGCATGATACTGAGGTTTTTTTCTACCAGACACTTCAGACTAACAAAATTCATACTGATGGGAAAGAGAGGTTTATAACTATTCTTTAGTGCAAAGTAGTTTTGCAAGTCTCTGTTTGGTCACGGTCATCTATAGACCATAAATCAAGTTAACATCAATGGTAGTTACCTCATACTGTTAGCTTAGCAGACCTTAAGAAAGAGGCTATTAGAGATTATTAAATCTGAAATCAAAATGCCTTTCTTATAGGGTGGAAAGAAAAAAAGATCAACAGACATTGTCTGTGAACACTAACCTTAACCATAATTCTTGGTATTAGCAGTAACTTCATTATATTGCTTTATGTAGCCTTACAGAAGAGTGACTATTTGGAATTATATGTCCTAAATTGACATTTTTTCATTCTCCAATACTGCATCACTAGCTAAGAGAATGAAAACTTAACCCACCAGCATACGCTTGTGCACTTTTCATCATACCAATGAACCCTCAAGAATCTTCCTGCTTTCAGATCTTGCCATGACTGGGAAAATGTGAGCATAACAAAGCGAAATGGGACAAAACTAAGTAAGACATCAGCCAGGTTCTTCAGTCTTTCTGTTTACTTCTCAGAGCACCTATCTAATGTCCAGTTAGGCTAGAGAATCTCATTTACAGTTTCAATTGTAATTACAGCTAGAGTCATTGCCTCTAACTGCTGTCACAAGAGACCCACTGTTATGCCCCTTGTCGCTAATGGCAGTGGGAACCAAACTCAGTGACAATCCTGTTCTGATGGCTGCAGGGTCATTTTCAGCATAATAGTATTTGGCAGGAGGGCTGCATTCCACTTGTGGCAGCTCAGGACAGTGCCTGATTTGCAAGTGGAGACTCCAGGTATTACTGCAACCCAAATAGTAATCAGAAAGCATCTTAATATGTCTGGTGGGTTGAAGAATAACCATTATCTTTTATTCCACAGTTGCTGTTTATTAAGAGTACCAGAACAGCTCAGGTGAGCAACCTGAGTGCCACAGAATGCCAGCTAACCCAAGAGGAGCATTACCGGCAATGGAGCTGTCGGTGGAAGCTGAACCCCCAAACCCAAACCCTTTCCCCACCTTTGCCCCCCCCCTCCCCAGATCACAGTAACTGTTCTATGGCTGAAAGGAACTTACAGACTGGATGCCAATGCATGCCACTGATGCTAACCCCCATCAGCATAGGAGAAGTATATCACACTTTCTCAGATATAACTGATACACTTGCCTCATTTCTACCATCTCTTAGTACCTGACAATCTTTAAGTTGATCATTCTCACTCCAGTGAAGGTAAGGAACAGTCATAACCCACTTCTTCAGTAATAATATTTTGCATCATATGGAATCATTTGCCAAGCAAGTTAAGACAGGTTTTGTGATTACTATAGCACCAAATTCAAGAGATCCTGAATTATTCAAACAGTTGTCTAGAGTGGATAGACCTGGCTTCCTGTATGGTAGGTGCAGAGTAGCAGCAATACATAGGCAACCAACATACTAAAAGGCACCAGTTTGAGCATGTTATTCCCTAGAAAGCATTGCCTGTTGCTGTTGTCTTGCTGTTTGTAGACAGTAGCAGTGATACGTATTAATCATTCCATTTGAAAGACATAGATGAAAAATATTCAGCAACACTAATATACCCAAGAAATATCTATGTAATAACAGCTAATAGACAGTACCTGTTCCTAGCTTCTGATCAGATTTTGCATATGTCTCCACAGTCAGGAAGACTGCCGCTCTAAAGTGACGCTTGATAGTGTCAAACAATGAATTAACAATGTATTAGCAGATGATTAGTAGTAATGCAATATAAGCCAGTCTAGTTGAATTGGAAGGCCTGAATTCAGTACCTCTGGAGCACTTTGGACAAAAGTAGTATGTGGTTAAATATGAGAGGATTAAACTTAATATTATCGTTAAGGTATTTACAAAGAATAAACTTGTTTTCATCCACAAACTTTGTGTACAGTTGGAGAACAGTTAACTTTTATTACAGGAAAGTACTCCTGTAGAAAATGACCAGCCAGAAGAGCTGTCTAAACAATAACAGAGATAGAAATGAGCTGTCTAGAGACAAATTGCCCTCATGTAAGGTACTGAGCTACATGAAATTTGTTCTGTGTTTTATTCATTTAAAATATAAGGGGGTCATAGTGCATTTACTAAGAGCCCAGATGGTTATACTGCTCTTGAGCTATTGCTTTTTTGCTAATGTAAAAACAGAAATATAGAGCATGTAGGAAAAATAGCCCAGATTTGAAGATGAGAAAAATAGCAAACAGAGCACAGAATCATGCCCATGCTTCCATTTCAAGCTGAGCCGTGGCGTTAGCCTGTGAACCTCAGTTCTCAACTTCATTGCCTCTGTATCTAGATCCCTCCTTCCACCAGCAGGCTGCTAATAGCATTGTGGTCAAAGAAGAAACACTCTTATATCAGCTGCAGTCTTTTTGGAATGGATTCTATAAAAGTAAATAAAAGATAAACATGACGGAAGTTATTCTGTTTCTTTCCCCAAATTATTCAGACAGTGCCAATGACCCAAGCAACAAAAGACTACTCACTGTCGGTTGCAATCAGCAGGGAAAGATAGACTCTGGAGAGTTATTTAGCATAGAAACATATCTCATGTTTCATATTCCAACATTTCTAGCCAAGCTAGAAAGGGATTTTTAAGACTATCTGAGATTTCAGCAATACAAATTCCACTGAAACTAATCAGACCTTTCCTTCAAGTTGCTTTTCACTCTCCTTAGGAAGTCTAAGGCATTCTTTTCACCAGATTTGTACCTAGATTAAAAAAGCCTGCAGCATTTCCCAAGATACAGTTAGATTTAGTAGCTTCCTTTACTGCCCAAATATCAGCACAATCTAG
The DNA here is from genome assembly GCA_026283785.1 of Coracopsis vasa. Classification (NCBI taxonomy): domain Eukaryota; kingdom Metazoa; phylum Chordata; class Aves; order Psittaciformes; family Psittacidae; genus Coracopsis; species Coracopsis vasa. The sequence continues at coordinate 11,604 of JANHGB010019243.1, forward strand.
CAACCTGGAAAGACTAAGTCCAGATGCACCAGTTTCGTGCCCTGACCACTAAGCTGCCCTCAAGCATGGGGGGAAGAATATGTTAACATCTATGTGAATGAAACCTCACTGGTACAGGCAATATATTTGGCTTATAACAAATAACAGAGCATGATCACTAGAACATAATATCTGTGGAGTTCACACATATCTTGAACTGCTAGAAGTTACTGTAAGACATCTAACTGAAAAGATAAGCAAATTAAAACCCTGGAATGAGAGATCTTTACATGAGCATTATTATTCTGTGCTTCCACTGCAGCTTCTCATTCTTTCCATTATTGTTCTTTAGGCAATGACAAACCCTTTCACCTTAAAAACAACCAATGGGCTCTTTGAAATTGTGTGTAGGGGAGGGGGAATACATATATATATTTTTTCTGATTTCAGTTTCCCATGACACCCGCTTAGCAATGATTCCATGACACCCTACCTACATACTGGGCAGCATCTGTATTTTAAACTGCAACACTGCACCACTTCAAAGCTAAAATAGATTTGCTCCCTACACTCCCAGCTTTCCACTAATGCCTGCTGCTGACACGGAGGCAATGTCCAATCAACTGACTGAGCAAAGTGTTGGCAGACCCCAGAGATGCTTCTCTGCCCCTGCTGTGATGAGAGGGCAAAAGGAGAAGAAATAGAGTCCATTAGCAACTTGAGGGGAATGTCAAGGGATTAAATATTGTTCTGAGATTCAGTATGAGATGTGGAATGAGTCACAGCTCCAGCTGATCCACTGGGAAGAGAGGAGCAGGCTGGAGAGACAGATAGGGAGGAAGAGGCTGCAGAGGGAAGGTGAGCAAATGATGCTGCAAAGAAAAGGAGGAAGCCTGGGTCACTCCAAACATTTAGGTATACCCCCTGTTGAGAAGAAACATATAGTTGAGTTGTTTCACTCATATCCTCTCCTCTGGCCCTTGCAGGGTACAATTTTTACTCTTGCAGTGCCCCCTGTGCTCAGCATCAGGGAAGGACTGATCAGGGATGCGCAGCTTCCCTGTTTATCTTCCTTTTCCTTTGTCCATTGCCAGTGGAAATCCTCAGAGCATGGAGGGGCAGCAATCAAAGTTACAGTTTAGTTCCTCTGAAACTTTAAGCTCATATTGGAAAAGTGAGCTGGCAAGTTCCTCATCAGGTAGACTGTCTTCTAGGTTCCATATGTAGCAGTGAGTAGAGCATCTTTCCCTACACACTTTATTAAATATCTGGTTCTTAACCCTTCTCTGCCTTCCAGACCCCTGTATCTTTTCATTGTTCATCTCACTAAACAACCTTATTTTCAGATAAGTTGTAGTTCAGAAAACCCTTATGCAACTTTGAGCATTGCAAAGTTTGCTGAAATGAATCCAACTCATTAATCAAGCAGAGAAAAATGCATCATATCTGCACTGTCTTAGTGAATGTCACAGAGTGTATAACAAAAGAAATGTTTAATTACACTGTCACTAAGGCTTATTCAGACCCCCACCATCCTCCTCATCCCAGTATGATGGCAATAATCAAGCTAATCAGGAAGTTGGTGTTTATAAATCAATTAATACTTCAATTAATGCACTGCTTAATGTGCTGCCTGGAGCAGCTATTATTGTCAGTACGTGTCAGTTAATTGTTTCCTTCCTACCCTACTGGCTCAGTGGGAATGTACTGGCAGAAGTCATCTCTCATATTTGTTTTGCTGACATTGGGGAAGATGCTGGACTCTTGCATTTGCAGGTGGTGGGATGCAATAATCAGTATGCCTTCCTGTTTCACAGCCTGAAAAAAATAACATTGCTCCCTGATATCCTACCATAAACAGAGCGTGAAACACCAGACATGTAATCAAGGACGTTGCATTTCAGACTGCATCAAGCCCAGCCCCTTCTCCTCTGGCAGCAGTATCAAAGCCTGCTGAGAGACTACGTAAGTCACAATACCAGCCTAACAATTGATGCTGTAGGGTGTATATATCTGGCATACCAGTGGGGACCCAACACCTTTCAAAAACTGTTAAATGAGTATTATGTGAAGTAGCTGTGAATAATTGCAACCTGTTTTCCCTCAGCACAGCAGCATATCACAAATCAGAAAGTAGCCTCAGAGGTATAGGCACAGAAGTCACAGAAGTCAATATCACAGTAAGGGAAAAGGACCTTATGCAATCCTGTCCATCAGCCTCTTATTTTAGCCCTATGGCTTTTCCTGAGGTTCACTTCCTTTAAATGTTGGTATGTAAAACACAAACTTCCTGATCCAGAGCAAGCTTGATTGCTAGTGAAACTTAACAAAACACCTTGTAAAAGTCTATCACTGGTATAAGGTGTTGTCTTGCCTTCTCTCAACAATGCAAACTACAGCAATGACCTGCACTTTTAAGCAAAATGGTAAGTTTTGCGCAATAAATTTTTCACACCACCACACACTTGATTCTTCAGCATTAGTTAGTGCAGCTATCAGTAGCTGTTAAGTATAGCCTTGCATTAAAATGGCACGAGGTGAATTATCCATCCAGGTTACAGCAGAGGTTTCTGGAGGGACAAGGTTCCATGTTGGGTTAGAACTAGAATATTGTGAAAAAATACTTTTTTTCTTTCTTTTTTTGGTGGGGGTTGTGAAGGTGAAGGGTGAGTTTTGGGTTTCTGGTTCTTTTTGTTTTGTTTTTGCTTGGGTGTTTTTTTTCTGTTATCTGTCCATATATACAGAGAAAAGAGACAGCATTGGATAAAACCAGATTTGTTCAGTTCCAGCCTGCATCTTGCTTTCATCTTCCTTTTTTCTGCCTTCACTTCCTGAACTGTGAAGGCACCGTCTTAACTTTCATTGTTGCTAAAATCAATAAATAAGACATTTTTCTGCTATTACAGACTAGCAATCAAGTTCTAATTCTACTTAGCTACATAATTGTTCTAGTTAAATTATATTAGTTTGAGCATATGACATATCAATTCATGGGCTTTCTATACAATTAGAGTGCAATAAATCAAAGTAATTTGCTGCTATATTACTTGCAGACGCTTATGTGAAGACTTGTTATCTTCTACCTGCCACAAAAAGTTTTGTACCTTTGTACTTACAAAAAATATATAATGGTATATGGAAGTAATTTGTCTAATTTTAAATTCTGAAATATCTGACTTTTCACACACCATCTTACAAGAGCCTTTATAGATATCTCTTCAATAAAAAAGCATAAAACAGAGTAGCAACAAGATATTAATATTGAACATCCTCCACACAAAACCAAGAAAACCTCAAAAAAAAACCCCTCAAATGCAAAACAGGTAGTGAGCTAAATCCAATCAACCTAGAAAGTCCACAGATGTGAAGAAACTGACTCCAGTCATTAACAGATAAGGTATTGACGCCAAACAACATCTTTATTAAGTAAGGCACTGTAGAAGAAGTACATTCCACAACGTACTAGAAAACACAAATTGGAAAAAGGAAATTCTGGAGCTAGGAAATTGGTGGTGAATATGGAATGGAGGATACTTTCCAAAGCACTCTGTATTGACTGAGCACTGCTCCGAATGAACAGAAAAGAATTCTCGGCAGCTGAGCTAGTTCAGTGCTCAACACCTTTGAAAGGCTCCCTCATTGGCATGCAAACCCCAGCAGTTATCAAACACTGTATGATTCTATTCACTTCCACTATCCGAAGTCGTGGGTTTCAGTACTGGTGTAGTTTGCAGCAGCACTCATAATAAGTGATACCTGCCAAAGAATCCTTTTTGTCTCAAATAAGCCACATAAATAGGAAGCTATTTGAAACCGATGTAGCCTGTGCAACCTCAGCACTGGAAAGAGGGGCAATAGTTCAAAGCTGAAGGAGCCTGCCATTCCGCAAGCCAAAATGGAGGTAGGTAGGCATGGTGTGAAGCATGATAATTGGCTACATACTACAATAAGTGAAAATAGCTTTACAGCCCTAACACCCACACTCTGTTGGGGAAAATACCTTCTCCAGGGTTTTTTTTGTTTGTGTGCTTGTTTTCCAGCTGTAAAAACACAAGGTTGCTTTTAATCTAAAAAGAAAGTTTCACAGGAATGGGCTGTTTGTGTAGCGTAGTTTATTTTGTAGTTTTCAAGGGATCTAAACCAAAAGAATAGCCACCTTTCAGAAATACACAAGGGCCTTAGACTATACTGAAATCTTCCATCTGTAAAAATTAAGGCATAGCTATTCACAGGAACACTTCTTAAAGATACACTTGTAAAAGCTGAGGACTGATGCTACCTGCTGTGCAGGTCCAATAATTCAGTTGAAACCTATGTGAAGAGGAAATTTTACATAGACATTTGCCTTAGATGTCTTGACCTTATGGCAAGGTCTAGAAAGAGTTCACTGCTCTTAAGGCCACAATTCAGCAAAGAAACACAATCAGCTGGAGCATGATAGCATGCTCAACCAGAAATATCCTGCTTCTCTGTGAGCTTTTCATTAATAGACTCCATGGAAAACAATTTCCCCAAGTCTGGAGATGCAACTGATACTCAAATACACTGAAGAAATATTGGAAGATACACTGGGCACGATTCTCTGATTGCCTCTGAGTCAGCAAAAGAAGAAAGAGACAATAGTAACTAAAATTAAGGAAAGAAAAGTATTAAAATAAACAAAGAATTGCCATGCTTCACTTAGAATCACTATGGAAACCTGTCATCAGTGGCAGTGAAGGGAACAGCTACATGTATTTTGCCACCCTGGGATTAAAATCAACACATAACGTAAACATAAAGAATTATTCAAACATATTGTGGTCTTATAAATATTAGTGAATGTCATAATTTTATAAATAACAAAGTAATAAGAGTTGGGATATGCATTAAAAAAAGCAGACTGATTTATATGCTCCACTGAGAAAGCCTTTCAGTGCTGAGGACAAGAAAAGAAAGCATCAGACTGAAAATGGATGTGCCAGTTCTATACAGAAAATATTTTCAGAGTCATGGACCATTACAGTGCCTCCTATAAAGAGAAGCTGAAGTTACACTTTCTTATCAAGCAGAAAAGGTACCGGTCTCCTAGCTGAACTAATAAATTATTTCTGAATAGCTCCAAATCTGTCACATCACTCTTACCAAGCAGCTCCAAATCCGTCACAAGTTACTACTGAAACATGAAATGGTGAGAGAAGTTTGTTGGTACAGCCCAGAAGACAGAAAGAAAAGAACGACAGACTGCACTTTCCATCAGCAAGAACCAGTTGACATGTCTCTATAGATGGCTACTCAGATGAGATTGTCAGAAAATACTTCTTCTGGTAAAATGGATCAACATGATTAGAGATGGTTGACTGTTGAAGAGGTAGTGATTTTAGGGGGGAAGGAAGGAGAAGCGGACCCAAAGCTACAAACAAAACAAAAGAACAACAAAAATAGCACATAGTAACACTATCCAGAAGGCCCATGGGGAGTTAAAACTGCATATAAATACAGATTTTTCAGTCTTTAATGCTTTAAGCCTGTAAAGTGCTAGATAAATGCTAAGAATAGATGACTGGTTGCTCTCCCTATGACATTTCTTCTTCCTCCATCAGTGCATAGCTATGCCTAAACATTGACTATACAAAATAAAGTAGGGTTTTTTCTTTTCTCCCGCGCTCTCCTCTCAAGGAAATCGTCACCATCTCTTATGAAACATCCACTTAGCATGCTTAAATCACCAAACACTCACAATTACAATTATTGCCACTGGGGAAAAAACCTATTTTTTGTTGTTTTCATTCTTATTACTTTTATTTCTCTAAGTGTTCCTTCATATGGAGAAAAATACAAGTAGGAACTTTCTCTGCACTTCTGATTATCTGCTGTTGTAACAAGTGCTTTGGGGATGTTAATTAAAAGCTTTGTAATGCCTCCTGTCCCTGACCAAAGGTATTAACCTAGCAGAAGACACATTATCTTCTGTGTCTCAGCTGCACTCATACAACTTTTACTCTTTCTCATTTGTTTAACACAATTTCTGTCCCCTAAGAAGTGAGTTATTGAAAGATTAAGGCCAATGACCATCATATGTCTATTCTGTGAAGTTGAAAAAACCCACAAAGGATCCTTGAACATAGCTGCCTTTGTCATCTTAATGCAATCTTTACTGCTAAGCTTCCTAGCTGATTTCCTATGCAACAGATGTAAGATTTTTATGCAATTCCCAGCTTGTTTCCTACAATACATGAATGACAGCATATCTGAATAGCATTCTGAAGTGCTATGTATGCAGAGTGAACGCCACAAAGTGTTTTGAAATCTAAAGTGGGTTGCTTACCATGACTGAGTAATGTATTATAGAGATATGAATGCTTTTTTATATTTAACATTGTGATTTTCTCTTTGATCTCAGCTGTTGCATTTAGAAGTATCCTAATCTTGGAGTTCTACACCTTGTCTTTAAAGTTTATCAAGGAAAGCTTTCACGAAACTTACACATACACTTGGATATATCACATATTCTTGTTTCTTCCTTTTTGGTAATCATCAGCCTTTTCCTCCATGACAATTTCTATCAACTGTCACATCTCTTAAGTGTGCTTCAGATAGCTCATTTTAAAAACAGTCACTGTCCTAAACTGCTGCAAATTTTGCAACTTATTTAAGGTAATCAGCAAACATGAATAGGAAAAAAGCATCTGCAACAATATTATAAATATTGCAGTACTTTGCTTAAGATATGTGCCACTATAGAAAACAGGATATTTGCATTTGTTTCAAAATTAAATCAGCTCTAAAAAAAAATCAGATTATTATTTTTTAATTAACAAGAATCATGTAAAAACCACCATAAATTCAGAGTTACAGAATCCACATTTCAAACTTTTCTAATCTACTTCTTTTTTTTAATGATAATGAGTTGATTGATATACTCCCCAGAGGGGCAGACTTCTGAACACTGATAATATCACCAGCAGCTGAGCAGATTCTTTTACTAACTACTTGAAATTGCTAGAACATGTAGGGTATTTCTTTGCTAGTGCTGACAGTAATGAATACCTGGTTCTGCACAGCTTCAACCACATGGGGGAATTGCATATTACCATCTTCAATTTTCAGCTGGTAATCTCATACATGAGCGTGTTTAATACCCTCTTGATTTGTACCAGAATACCCACTAGTATATTCTCAAGCACACATTTTGGAATCCTTGCAGTTGAGGACTTCACAGGTAGGGGGTAAATTGCAAGGATTTGCCTTTTAAAGGTTTATCAGAAGTGCTGTTACCCACTACATGTGTATCTCTGCCCATGCAATATTATAAACCCAGAATAGCAGGATCTACCATAAATCTTACTTTTTTGGGCTTCCTCATGGGAACAGATCTTGTATCCAGGATCCATTACAGAGCTCTGCAAAAAATGAACATGTTTTCCTCCCCATCACTACCCTCTGTGTGTGTGGATGGAGTGTGTGTCCGTGTCCGAAGAAACAGAACAATTAACCTTACAATATCTGGCTAAACTTCAGTTGCTAAACCTAGATGAGTAACCACTGAAGTTTTCAGCACTGCTACCAATGAGCTGCCAATACAGGCTTGGAAACTGTCGGTGACATACACATCATTTCACAACACAAATGGATCACTGAAACTGTAGGCATGTCTTTGTCACAAAGAACTCTAATAACATTTTGCATGGGCTCTCAGATCCTGATGACACTTTCAGCTCCTGTCATATCACCTTTAGGGAAGTTGTGAGGTCTTATCCATTTCTCTGGACCTATTTTGATAATAATGTGGCACTAACAGCTGATTGTTGCACTAGATAAAATGTCCTAACTTTGCTAGAACATCTGTTATTAATTTAAACTAGGAAACAGCCAGCAGGAGCTGCTTTCTTTTCCAACACAGTACTTGCTGTATAGATGCTTTGGGAAAATGGTGCAGACACTGTTCACGTGGAGCATATTTAGACCCTTTTCAGTGACTGAACTGAGAGTTTGTAAAGCATCTAATATGAAATAACAGCTCTGCTTCTTTAATTGCAGACAACATGTTAACCACATTATCTGTGGTAGCAGATGGGTTCTGACAATACTCTTTCAAGTCTTGCTGAAACGCAACACTAGTCAACACAGGAGTGAGGTTGCGATTATTCAGCTATCAGAATGATCTGACTTGTTCAACTATCTCTTCTGCAACACAGTCTCAATCTCATGTTAGCTGGATTTGAAATACGTTGTTATTGTCACTCAAAACGCTGTGGCCCTAGAGGTTATAAAAGATCTATCAGAAGCTTGTGATGTACTTTGGCATTTAATTTCTACGCAGGCTCATAAAAACATTTACAAATGGTTCATTGTGGAAATGTAACACTCGGGCTGAATTTTATATACAAGTATCCAAACACATTTTTTCAATCACTGAAAAGAGAAGCAAACACAATAAAGGGTTTGTTGTCTTTGTTATCAACTTCAATCCACAGTTCAGCCCTAAATTCTAGTACCCTTGTATATAAGTCAATGCAATTCTAGGTTCTTTTTTCAAGCCAACCAATCAGTTTCCACCAAATCAAAACTGAATTGCTCCAAGTACTTTACTCCAGGTACAGTTGCCTATGTTGCATTGTAGATGACACTGAGCTGCTTTGGTTCTCCTCACCATGTGTAGTCTTCCAATACTACCAAGCATGCAATGCAGACACCTGGCTTTCATGCTAAGAAAAAGAAATACTTTTTTTATAGGCTACTTTACCATTATTTCAGACATTTTGAATTAGGCAAGAAATTACTCACATACAAATAACCTTATTTAAGGTGCAACAGTGGGGCCCAGAGGAGGTCTGGATTAAAAGCTAAGCAGTGCTGAGACACCCTTAGATAGCACAGATGCAAGCTGTTCTACATCTTTTTGTCTAGAGCCAGAACTGTTTTCTGGGATGGAGGACTGTAGCAGTGCAAATATAACCAAACCCGGCAGTAGATTCTGTACTGTGGCCACATGATGATTTCAAGTTTACCTTACACCAACACTAGAAGAGCTGCCTATATGGATTTGCACTTTTTACTTTGGGATTCACCAGCTGTCTCCAATCTGCCTTCCAATGCAGTTCCACATTTTTCTCTTCAGAGGCATCATTGCTGTACTGTTGGCTTTTGAACTCATGTTGCCATAGCAAACATTGTGTGTTGTCTCATTGTCATTTGTGCTTTGAATGCTTCTGTATGCAATTATTTCAAAACTAAGGTATTTGCATTCTTGAGACAGAAATGTTGCTGCGAATCGTTGAATTATGATCTCAGCACGTTTCAGCTAAACCAGCTTTTGTATTTGACCACTGTAGGGCTATATATTACTGGCTGGCTGCTCCTGTTGGCAAAACACTGAAGGGTCATTTCTGGAGGAGAGAGATGGTGAAAACTGAGGCCTCCCAGGGCACTTTTGACAAAAAACATGGCAGGAACTTTTGTCACCTATGAGGGACAGCAGGAAACCTTGGAATGCTGAGTTTCTCAGTTTGTAGGAAAAAAGCCATACAACAAAGGTATTCATTCAGCATGCACACAAATCAACCGTCCTTAACTCTGCAAGAGTCAATGAATTTAACAGGAGGTTAAATACCTAATCAAGTGCATTATCATGTGCTGAATAAACTGTTAATAGTGAAAAGTTTCTCTGAAGCTAGTAAAGCTACACGCATTCTAATAGTGGCAAACAAAGGGGAAAAAAAGGGATTGTGCTTTAGGATTTCCTAATTTTACAACTCCATAAAACTTCTTTTCTCTTGTACTGATTGGAAAAGGACATTATCTTGTAGCTTCGGGATCTGCCAATTTTTTGTAACTAAAAGCATAGGAACATGTAAACATGGGTCATTTTCATCATCAGTGTATTCCCCTCCCTTCCCCTGGATAGCTCTAATACTAAACATTTCTCCATTACTCATTCAGTATGCAGTGTATTATATACCAAAGAACAAGTCTCCTTATATGAATGAGAGCAAAAACCTCACCTGTGTTTTGTTCCTGTTAACTGTGGCATATTGAGCAGGAACACAACTTGGATTCAGATTAGGTGTTATATTCCAGGGTCAGACAATATCTTAGAGATGAACCCAAGATTAGGAAACAGCACAGTTTTCCCAATTGTGTGGCTTTGAAGGTGTTGTGTCATCTATATCAGCTTTAAATACAACTAGTAAATTCACCAAGTAAAAACAAATATGTATGACCCTGAGCTTACACCATTTATCGTAGTAAAATCATTTAGATGATCCTCATTCTTTTTTGCTCTATTTCCCACTTTTACTGTAGTGATTTTGCTATATACGTTGATTACAAAACCTATTTTTCTTCATTGGATATGTTTTATGACTGTAAAGAGCACCTTAAATTTGTATCTACAGTTGTTCAGCTGATGATCCTACCTCGTTCTGGAGGAAAATGTGTTACGCAGCTTTGCAAGTGACCCATGAGAATTTGGGTATCTATGAGGAAGTGACATGCTCAAATAAAATTGTGTTGACAGCTACATAAAAATACCTTTCTTTGCCTAAGAATGAATAGACAAATGCCTGGAAAAGGTCCTTAGTTTCACATTTACTGAAATAATCTAAATTCTTGTAGAACGCTTGCGGGAGAAGCTGCTACTCGCAATCACTTACATGATTTCTGCACAAGCTGAGAGTTAGATGTATCTTCTTATTGCATATAATACCTTGTTAATATTACAATTTTAAGTGAAGATATCCTTGCAGTGGAAATACAGTTGCTGGGGACTTTTAAAGTGCTGAAGAGGCTTTGATAGCACTGTGGTTACCTGAGTAGCTAGAGAAAAATGGTCAAATTGAAGACTGGTACCTAACAGGAATAATCAAATATAGCCAAAATAAAAACTCCTTCACACTGACAGATTATTTGTTTGCAAAGAGAAAAAAGGAGATGAAGAGAAAATACAATTTTAATTGAAGATTAGTTGAGCTCGCTGCAGCAAAGAATTTGAGGGCAAGGCAAAATTGCATATTGTTTCACTTGGCATCCACATGCTTTCCTGCCATGCTAATGAGCAAATGTCTTTAAAGTATCAACAGAGAAATATGAGTTTGTACCAGAGAATTAGATTTTGGACGCAAGGTCATAAAATTTAGGTCACACAGTCCAGTGCACAGAGCAGTGCTGATAAATCCTGACTGCGGTGGTAACAACTTAGGATGAAAGGAAAATCAAGAATTAAAAGAAACAACAGTTTTCACATGGCTGTAGTGCATTAAACAGCTTCTATGCTCAGGTGCAATACAAATAATAGTTTAAAATAAAAGGCAGCCTGCAGTGTGATAGCCATTTAACCAAATGCTCTGAAAGCTGAAGGGCAATGTTCAGATTCTTTCTATTTTAATAAATATCACTGGTATGAAGCCTAGGAAAAAGAGGATAACCAGGTGTGACCTATATATGCTTAAAATGAAGAGCTCAGGTATAAACTAAGCCACCATATCACAGACTGCAGAGTTTTCAGAATTTAGGGGCTGCTATTCACTAGTACTGTGCTAGAGTCAAAATAAGACTATAAATTCCCAGAAAATATATTTTAATTAAAATCCTGGGTAGAATCTAGTACAATCCATGTCCTGCTAATGTTTTCATTCCCTGTATGAGTCTTCCTCTGTCTCACAGTCTTAGTCTGGGACCTGCAAGCTTAAATGTAATTTCAAATAGGAGGTATGATGCAGCTTTGGCTAAAGCTGATGAAATTCTTTTCTGCAAATAGGCACTTTAACGAATAGCAGAACCTCAACCAAAATAAATATTAAAAGCATGGTAGCTTTAGAATAAAATACATATTCAAACCATCCAGGTCTTTTAAGGTAATTCTTGTTTAAAAATCCTTAAAAATAATTAGTTTAGCTGAAATAAAATAGTGTATGTATGAAATTACTTCATTACTTTTTTAAAGTCATATAACATAAGAAATGGCTGTAAGTTCACCACTGGCATGCTTGGCAGGGAACATAAAGATGCTGTGCTGAAGGCAGAGGAGCAGTACATCTATTAAATCTTGATGTGATGTGATCTGAAAACAGCATTATGATAAGGCTTAGTAAGATAACTAACAAGTGCTCTCAATCTGACTGCAGGAGCTTGCCTGTTTTAGGTCTGAGTAATGTGTTGCCTCAGTTTCTCTCTCTGCCAAAAGAAGTTGAGTTCGCAGGCTGTATAAGCTGTCTCTTCGAACCCCCTTTTTCCCTAGAAAGACTAATTACTTTTATGTATTTAACCTTGGAAGGAGTTACTTACTGTTTCCAGGATCTGTTTTGCTTACACAAGATAGTAGCTCATTTCAAAGTCAACACCATTCACCATATATTCCTACTTTTGTCACTGTCCAAGTACCCCCAAGAGTTCAATAGTTCTTGTAGTCTTTATCAATCCTTCACAATTCCCTTGGGAGCCCTTCTCAAAAAACTTATTATAAATACTTCACTCAGGAAAAAAAATAAAAATCTGTGCATTTTGTGTTTGTTTTTTTTTGCTTATATTTGGTATCTTCTATGAATGAATGCTCTAAGGTCTCTTATTGTGCCAATGAATAAGATAGGATATAGGCTTGTCTCATGTACCCACATTCTGTCTGGCAGCATTATGAAACAGATCCTCTTTCCCCAGACATCTATATATTCCAGCCTCACTTTCTCTCGCAAAACTATATCTTGAACTGGGCCGGCTGGTCCTCAACTCCCAGTCCAAAAATAGACAAGCTGTTTTGTGGCAATAAGCATGCCACAGATGCAGGTGCCAAAAACCCCACACTAAAAAATGTTGTATCACTGTCCCTGTGTAAAGAGACTGTGAAGTGAGCTAAATATAACACATTGCCAGAACACAGTAACAGGAAAACAGAGGTCAAAAGTTTGAAGGTGTGTTGTGACAGACAGCCAGCACTGGCCAAAGATACAAGCCTGACTCTGTTGCCTCACTCATTGCTCAGGAAGCAGTTTTGACAGAAGCAGTGCTGTGATTCATGGCAGAAGGTGCTGTTTGTCAGAACTCTGTGTAGGAGACTGAGGACCCAGTTTGAATAAAAAGCCTGATTTACATGTTTAATGTATGATAGTTTATATTTTAAGTTATTAATGAGTATGCTGATCTGAAGAAAGAGATTTGCTAAATATTTAATGCTAAACAAGCTTTGGTTAAACAAACTGGAACAGAGGAAATTTCTGAAGTTGCAATTGCAGCATTTTTAAGCCCCAAGTTTATCAATATTCAAATGCACATAGGAGATGTTTGGGAATCTAGAACCACGTAATGATCTTCTATTTCTATAACACCTTTAATTCAAAAGCGTGTCAAAGTGTTTAACAAACTGCAAACAAGGATCATGTCACCTATCATTAATATGCAGACATGGCTGCAGCGAGTTTTGGAAGTGCTTTAGCAGCACAGAGGATCACTGCACAACAATATAGGAAAACAATAAAGAATGTTGCAGCTTCAGAGACTCGGTAGGATCAGAGACTGATGTAGGATTTAATCCTCAAGGTTTATGAATTCATACTGCCATGTCTGCAGCTTCAGGTCCCCATGCAATTAAAGAAAATACAACCCATAATAAATTGAGCAGATCTAAAGTAACTAATCAAATACACAGAATACTGTGTTTAGCCTATGTCTGTGTTGTGAAATGCAAGATGAGACTGGGCTCAATATTTCTTTATTGAAACACAGCTTTTTCTCTCAGCTGAAAGACAGTGTCTTGGTAGCAGATACATTCTGCAGTTCTGGTCACAATGTTAAGACAATAACAATCCCCAAAACAGCAGTTTGATTTTCCTTACTGGGCTTCCACCCATTTATTCATACCCTCATACCCCCTGACCCCTCAAAAGACTTCTTTTGATTATGAGTCATGATTGAAGAATGTCCCTAGAATATTGGTGCATATACACTACCACTGCTCAGAGGCACCCATGGCCCTGAAGTGCTTGAGTACAGTCCTTACAGTTCGCTGGAAAACTAGGGACAAGAAGGGCAAAAGCAGGGATGAACATTCACAAACAATTGCCCAGAAGCAGTTTTGCTGAATTCCACTGGATATTGTTCAGTATCTAGTTTGATTTGACCTTTGGTTGTCTGAGGTATTTTTTGATCTTCACTGAATGGCAGTGCAGCTCTGTCTTTAAGACTAGGTGAATTCCTGTTTAAAACCACACACACAAATCAACAGCAATGATGAAATAAAAGCACCCACTTCTTCGATCCTTGCCTCAAGGAAGGCTGACAGGAAGCTAAGTGGATAGCAGTCCTCAATGCACCCCCAATTCAGTTTTTATTCTAGCCAGCCTATTTTTACCTCATTCAGAAGAGATTCATGCAGAGCCATCCCTGCTTCTCAGCACTGCGATCTGATCAGCTTATACATTTCACTTAATGATGTTCAAACTGAAAAATTCTGGTGCAGTCCCTCAAGCATGGAGCACACCCTTGAACACACTTCTGAGGGAGACCAGTTTTCGCTGGGTCATAATGGCAGGCTACCAGTCTCTACTACTTTTTCCTTGCATCCTGATCCGTTTACTCTCCTGTGCACTCTGTGCCACCTCCCCAAGGAGGACAATGTCCATGCTCCTGTCTCAGCCCAGCTATCCAACAGCGTTGCCTTTGCAGCACTCCCAGAGGAATTAGATGGTGAAAATTCAACCTCTTCAGGCTGAATGTCCCATTCAAGTGCTCTAACCACAACACTTCTGTATAAAAGGGACAACCGTAGAAGAAATGTATCAGTATACATAGAGACAGCTTGATTCTCAGCTCCAACCAGTAAACTCAGGTAACAGAGGTATTCCACACTACTCAAGTTTGTGAACGTAACTCTAGTAGAGAATAGCAATTGTTCAGACATAATGGGGGGATCATATAGGTATAGTAAAGGGAGAAATACAGGGTTGTTCTTTCTTCCTGACTGTCCATCTTCATATTCTAACTGGAAATGCTCAGGAAGTACAATCTGTTAGAAAGGCAGAGAAAGCAGCTAGACAAGCTGGAAAAAAGGCAGCCCTATCCTGCCCTCAGGTTTACAGTTTTATAATAAATTGGCAATCATCTGGTCAGCCAAGAGAAGAACTGATGAGTCAGTACTGTCTCTTAAACATGCCCGCACAGAAAGCCAGAGCAAAGTATCCTGATATAGTTTATGTTTCAGAAAAGTTAGATAAGAATGAGTCAGTCTTCACTCATCATTCATCCCTGCTGGGAAAGAAAAAAGCACAAAACAAAACAAAACTGCCTACCAAAGTGCTACAGTGGAAAATTCCTTACCAACTACAAACATACCATTATTTTGGCCTTTATGCAAGGAGGGCTATTTTTAAGTATCTAATTCCTTATATGCTTTCCAAGTGACAAAAGCAGGTCCTTGCTTATGTGTCGCTTTCGCAAGCTTGTGGATGCAGGCACATGCACACTCACATTTTCAGGTGGTAGAGCATTACTATCAAAGGACATCATCAAAGAACAATAATCAAAGAATGAAACAGTCCACTTAGACAGCCACTAGTGAAATTTCACTTGAGGGCTTCTTTTTCATGAAGTGAAGGCCTCTGATAGTGACAGATATTGACTACACTGTTTGAATGTAGAATTTTTATATCTTTTAATTAGTTGGGTTGCTTTATGAGAACTATTTTTTATCAGTCATCCTCAGTAATTCTGTACACTATATATTAAAATTAAAAATAAGTAAAACTATCAGAACTGAAAAGACCACTATATTTCCAATTGCTACCATAATGAGCTTCTTTTTGGCTGTAGTCTTGAAAATCAGTACCTAACATAGTTGACAGATCACAAACAAGTCTTCTTCTCATAGCTGAAGTGTGCGACTTCAACTTCAGAAAGTGATGTTGGAGCTTGATCTTTAAGCAACATTTCTTTAGCATGTCAGGGATATGGTACAATTAGTTCCTCGTCAAAAAGAAATACAGCATCTCAGAATTCAGATTTTATTATTGCAAGGGTTTGATTTAACATCCTGCATACCTAAGCACTGTCAGGCAGCTGGGATGGAATACACTGCATTGAGATCTATCCTTTTTATTAAAAACATATTATACCTTAAGGGGAGTATGTTTTTCTACAGGGATTGCTCCACAATTTAATTACAGCAGACTATCCTCTCATTTTATGAGATTCATCGGAGCTCAGGAACCACAGTGTGATTTATATCAGCATATCCTGCCCTGTCAGAAAGAAATGGGTAGCTGTGCTCTGTTCAGAAAAATAGTATGGTTGGCAAAAATTCTTTGGACAAACTGCAGAAATGACAGTACACTGTTGCCTCCACAAGGTAACATACATCATCCCACTAACAAACTATTACCCACTAGAAACATCTCAGAAACATGTGCTGGCTGGGGGAATATAGCGCCTCACTATATCTTTTTTTTCCCTACACAAGTCAGCAATGGCACTAAATTTCCAGGGTGTTTTTTTTCTTTCCTTTTTTTTTTTTTGTCTGAGGCCATATTTTACAGAGATAGAAACACTGCAGAAACCCTTAGGAGAACAAACCATCCTTTTGACATCTTTAATGTTTCTTGTTTTTAAATTTCTTTAAACACTAGTAAAAAGTTGTATAACACATAATAATCTCATTCTCACACAAGCACACAGAAAGATGGATTAAATATTGCTGAATAAACCAACCCAGCTGAGGATATCTCATACAACTGCAGACCTCAGATAATTTAATCTGGGGAGTACAGCAAAACTTAGAATATGTATGTATGTATGTAAGGCACAAGCTTATTCATAGAGGGTAAAAAAGAAACAGAGTGGTAAGAAAGATTTTATAGTAACATGCTATTATAAATGCTTTTGAGCAAAAATACTGCCATTCTTCTATTGCTGGGCAACACTTTCATTAAATCAGCAAAAGACTCCAGAAATTTAAGCTGAGGGAGCTCAGCCAAGACTGCCAATCTTAGTACCTTGGTTGTCTCATGGAGTTCTGTTAGTCCTGTTCTTTTTGGTTGGCTGGTTTGCTTTTTATTCCTCCAAGTAGTGCTTGGTGCCAGAATGATCAGAATGTATGAATATATCAGCTATCTTGTTTTTTCTTTAAAACATACACATTCTGGAGAACAAGAATAAAAAATGACCATCACGTAAACTAGCAACACAGAAATAAAATGCAAAGGTAGCAAAACCCAAACCTCAAAATATAATTTTTTAAGAAATCACTCAAATGCTTTATGCTATTATCAAGATTTTTTTATACTTTGGGTGTGTAAAAATTGCTCATTTATCTGCTTTATTGTCAGCTAGTTTTTCTGTTTAGCTTTCATCTGGTAGTTGTATGCCTTGTTTAATACTATATAGCATATAATGGCTGATAGATATTTCTGTCTTCCCAGCAATGGCACAGGAGGAAATGCTCTCTCACACCCTTGTTTTCCTCAAATGGAGCAGCAGACTTGCAGGAAGAACTGCCTTTCCATGTCTTCCTTCTCCATACTAAACATCTCAGACAGCATTTTGAGGTTCAACCAAAAGGAAGAAGAGTGAATGCTAGATCCTTTGAAGCCAGTGTTCTGAAACAAGAAAGGACGTTGCAGGTTGCTGTATAGTCTCAGCATAGTCAGCAAACAAGTGTAAAAGAGCCACAGTGGGCTGAGGAGAAACCCCAATTAAACAGTCCCCATGACCATGGAGAATGCATGAAGAGCATAAAGACTCCCCATGTCCTTTGGGAATGGAATGCTGTATGGATGGAAGAATTCCTTCTCTTTATCAAGCACAGAGGTTGCTGCCCTGTCTTGAACAATATATCAGGTTAACATTCCTTTCACCTGTATATACTTCCCCTAAAAACCAACCATATATGAGGCCCAAAGGGAATCTGGCAAACTTTTAAAATGATTCCAAGGAAGAGGAATAATTCTAGTGAGAACCTCCCACGACTTCCACTCATGCAGCAAAAGCATCACTGCTCTGTATTTGTCCATGGGGGCTATCTGATCTGGAATCTGGTCTCCAAGCAATTAAACTGACAGAGGGAATAGTGATGGGGAAATAGCACACAAATGAAAAAGAAAAGCTTGTATCTAAGCAGCTGTTCTGGCATCATAGGTGTTGAGCTACAGGCTACTATCAGCGAGGTCTGTGACTTG